>BOPP01000046.1:3973440-3985670 GCA_017312745.1 Gryllus bimaculatus
CTGAGTCTATATGCTCACATGTTTTCCATGTTGAGAACTCCGGCACACAATGTCCTAGATGCGATAGAAGAGGCAATTGTGAAGATGTGGAAAGAAGTCATGTCAAGTGTTAAACTTGACTATTCCACTCGTGAAATTAAAAACAATAATGTTTAACATACAAAATACTCCCATCAAGGCGTGTATTTAAAAAAAATATCGCTTTTTCTATCCGATTTTTTTACCGCTGCTACTCACCGGCCAATCATTAACTGTGACTCATATCTTAGGAGACTTAGGTGTACAGCTACCGCTATGTCGATGTTCAACAAACACCGTTTGTATAATAACATAACCTCCGATTTTAACGTACGCTTTCAGTTATTTTCAATATTTGGCGCAATTTGGACCTCTGTTGAACATAACTTCACTCTTGAAATAGTCCTATTAAATACCACTCGTGCTTTGAAAATTCTCAGATAAATTCCCTCCTCACGTTGCGAGTCAGGAATTTATCGACGTGTAACATACATTTCCAAAGCATTCATGGTAATGCTCTGCAATAGGAATTTAATCATTACTGTGGCCTACAATTTTTTTCTTCCATAAAAATAACAGATTATATAAGTATTTTCCATGCTGAATTCAAATATTGTTTTAGTTTTTTTCCGATCGTTCCGATCCGAAGTTTTGTGTGATATTCATTTGAATGTTTTTAATTTTAATAAAATCAGTTAGTAGCTAACTATATAATATTCTACTTATTCTGACTTGCATTCTGTCTACTCATTTTGAACAAAGAAAGTGATATATAATGGTTTTACGGCATATTTTTCATCTGAAACATCTCTCTTCGAGGCCCAACAGTAGTCGGTCAACATTAAATAAAACATATATAGGTGTTGTGGTAAGATATCTTTGGCATTTTTAATATAATTAAAGATGTTGTCATTGCCAACAATGTTTTTTAATTCAATAGCAGCTTTCAATGGCTTAGGCCAATCATCATTCAAGTTGTCTGATAAAGAGAAAACACAAAAAAAAACAAAAACATTAAAACGTGAAATTAACAAAAAAGATTATGATAAAGGTTACAAATTAATTTAGCAATTTTTTGGAAATATATTTGACAACGGGAGAAAGAAAAAGTGGGGGGGTAATGCTCTTCAATACTAAAGAAAAGCGAATGAAAATAGAAATAGGACAGCGTAAAAATTATTTTTCTATAGCAGCAAAACATAGCAAAATGTAAGTTTGAGCCGTTTTCCTTACGCTGCTAAGATCGGAGCCACAAACGACTACGCGGGGTTCGGGCGAGCCGACGGGGCTTAAGTACGCGCGCCGGCGGTGGAGGAGAGCAATTTTTTGGCCTTGGGTGGCGGTGCGCTGTCAACCGTGCCGCCCCGGCTGGCGTGTGGTGGTGGGGAGTGGTGTCTAATAGTAATCTTTTAGTAAAGGAGAAGGAATATTGTTTATGTTTTCATTTAATAAGTTTATTATTTAAAATGAAATGTGTAGGTTTTCTAAAGTTAGTCCTGGTGTGATAGTGGTGGATCGGAATACTGGACTTATACGAAGATAATATGCACGCAGCATGCTGCGGTCTGTGAGCTCGGTAGTTGGAATGCTCAATACGGCACAGTGTGCTGGAGTCAGGAGTGTGTTCGCCAAGGTAGAGGACTCTTACTTGGAGGTGTTCGAGATAGTGTCCTCCTCAAGCACGATTGGTGTTGCGAGATATCTTGATTCGTGGTGTTACGAACAGATTCTAGCCTGTGTGACCGATAAGATTTATCCGGCTGTCGGTATTTCTGCTGCGTAATGTTGAGACATAAAAGGAGAGACTGGTATGTCTTCTATAGGACGAATCTAGATAGTTGCGTTTTTTCGAGGCGACCACCGCAGTTTTTTAATAGAGAGTAGTGCTCCTTAACACTTGTGATTTGAATGAAACATTTATAGCCGTGCCTTTGTGAATAATTGTGTGCGACTTTTTCTGAAAAGGGGTCCAAAATAAGAGTAAACGCAAGTGTAACTTGTCCAGGTGTTTTTGTTTATAGGAGAAAGTGCTAGTGTACTTTTTGTTTTTGGGTTTGACTATTTGCGCGCGTAGGTATGTTGTTAATGAGTTCTGTACTCGTTAACCGTTAGACAATAGCAATGTTGTTGTATGGTGTGCAGTTCTGTCCAGAAAATGACGATTTTCGTCAGGGGGAGGCTTAGTAATCTGTGTATCATGTAGTGGAAGGCAGAATGTTTTTTATGTGAATAGGATGTTAGTTGAAGAGTGTGGATGACAAGTGTTCTGTGTAATGTCGTTTTCTGAAAATGTTGAACAGTGTGTTTGTTTCAGATATGTTTATAATTTAGGCTGAGGAAATTGATAGATTTGTCTCTTTTCTGTAGTTTGTGGTGAATTGAATGTTAGGAATGTGTGCCTGTTGGGAGAAAGTCAGTAAAACAGGTCCAACGTTTTGTCTAGTCGTACCGGTTCCAGAAGAGAACAAGGATGTCGTCTCGTACGGGTGCCAAATATGTAATGTTTTGGGAGAACTGGATATTTTTTGAGATTCGGGGAGGATATATTTTATGGGGACGCTTTCGAACAGTACCCATCTTCCTTTCAATCATCGCACTTCTGCCACATCTGCTCACATCTGCTAATGTCTAACGGTAACAGTACAGAACTCATTAACCAACATACTATGTTTTTACATACTTACTTTCTATGTTTTTCTGCTATAAAAATACATTTTTTTAATACGTGTCGCTATTTTCCTATTTTCATCTCGCTTTTCTTTTTAGTATTAATGGCTTAAACCCCCCCCACCACCACCACCAATTTTTTCTTTCTCCCGTTTGTCAAATATATTTTCCAAAAAGTTTGTAAATTATTGTAATCTTTATCATAATCTTTTTGTTAATTCACGTTTTAATGTTTTTTGTTTTTTTGTGTTTTTCTTTCTTGTTCAGACAACTGATGATATGGCTAAGCCATCGAAAGCTGCTATTGAATTAAAAACATTGTTGTCAATGACAACATCTTATTATATTGAAATAAAACTCCACTTGTCTTCATAAGTTATGGAGACACGCACACATGTTTGATAGACGGAAAATCAGCAGCTTCCATTCTTTCATAACAGAGTGCGAGTCCATCTTTCTACAGAGTTGTACAGCTAGCTACGCTGCTCATGCAAGCTGCTCATTGAAGATGGCCGAAACGTCAGCACAATTGAGACGCCAAGAAAGCCAAGAAAGTATTGACTCCGGCCGCGGAAGCCTACGGACGCATTCGTACGTATTAGATGACCTCTAAAATGTTAAAAATATCCCCATTTAAGGTAGGATAGAGACTCAGGGTTGCTGCAAAGCTGAAAGCTCATCTCAAGAAGTGAAGGGTCAGGTGCAGTGACAGAGGCATTGCCAGTCGGTCTTCGAACAATCCCAGGAGGAATCTGGATGAAACGGACAAGGCACGAATTGGATTGGGATGCCATTGGTCGAAGCGAAGGACAACGAGGGACTGAGAGTTCGACGCAGAGCACAGTGTAGAGAGAGCGGATCGGGGTTGGCAAAGTAGCCGTTATTAGACTGAAGGCGTCCTCTTTACCTAAGGATTTTTTATTTTATATCGACGAAATTGATCATTGTATCAGAAACGAATCTTGGGAAAATAACTTCGTTGAATCTGTATGGCCTTCAAACTTTGAAGTTAGAAAGGAATTCAAAATATTAGCTTTCTGTTTTTAACTTAATGTTGCAGTAAAATGCCTATCATTTCTAAGAAAGATGCATACCAAGATTCAAAAAATGGAACTGAAAGAGAAAGAAAAGAAAGAGAAAAATCGAAAAACATGAAGATGTACAAAAATTTAAAAAAGAATGATTATGTTATGAAGAGATTTCAACAATTTTGACAAAAAAAAATACGTTTAGGAGCACCGGCACTTCTCTGTGCTCTCCTCCTTTCCCTTTCACATCGCTTTTTTCTTTTGCTTCTTCACCGTCTCTTCAACTTGTGTTGTGCGCCTGTCGGCGCCTCCCTCACGTCTACTTTCCTCAAGGGTGCGGGAGGCCGGACTGTGCGCGCGACGAAAGCGCCGGTGAGGGGGAAAGGACGGTAGAGGGGGCAGAAGCGAGGACGCACAACGAGAAACAATGGCCGCCCGGGGAAACAAAAGTCAGGCGAATCTTGAGCGATCCTTGCGGAGCTCTCGGGGACCCACGGCCTCTCGAGAGCAGCACTTTCCGCCGGTGTCACCAGCCCCCCTCCCCCCCCCGCCCGGCCCCTGACCGGCGCGCAAGGCCCAATCCCTTGTAGAGCCCTGCAGGGCCCGCCGCCCGCCACTGCCTCTCACCGTTGCTCCACTTCGTAGATTCTAACTCTGCCTTACATCTTACTTAGGCCCGCTGGTTCTTTCAGGCCGTGGGTTTCCTTTGTGGTTGACGCTACTTCGACAATTGTTTCGTCGAGCGCAACATATTTCTGCTTTTCCTCATAAGAGGAGAAATTAGAGCAAGGGGAAAATTTGTGTTACATCTTCCTTCATTACATGTTTATTTCTCCAGGTTTTGTGAGTGGCCTCTCATTTTTCACGACTTAGAGAGATACAATGTTGAATATTTAGTCGTCAATTTCATGTATAAAAACTCGTTAGCTCAGAGCTAGTTCCCCATTTCGTAGATTCTAACCAATCAGTAGCTCCATTTCGTAAATTCTAAATTGGGTTTAAGTCTGACTTAGACAAAGTATTTCTTTCAAATTTTGGGTTTGCTTAGTTATTGACATTTCTCCGACAACTGTTTTGGAGAGAAAACTTACTCTGTTTTTGCTGAGATGAGAAGTAAGAAAATGACAAAATGTTCTTTTATTCTCTCCTTACTTGCTTATTTCTTATAGTTATGTGAGTATTCTCGCGTTTTTGTCAAATTTAGGATATACTAAGACGAATATTTAATTATTATAACCATGTGGAACGTTACAAAATGCATTTCCTGTCACTGATACAGCATGTATTCTCGTGTTTCTAACCCGGCTACGCATTATACATGAGAAAATAGTCTTCGACATGATGCAAAATTTCTTGGGTAGAAATGTTCCCAAGATTGTATCGATACGTGTACTTGCAACTCATTTTGCATGTGTTTACAAAAAATGTGATGATTCTAGTTTTGCCTCTTGTATGATGGTCAGCAGATTTCCAGAAAATATTAAAATCTTTCTAAAGAAGTGTCTGAAAAGTTTCATGAAAATAAATATTAACAGTTTAATGCGAAAACATGAGCCCACAAATATGAATACGCTAAGACGTTTCAACGGAGTTCAGATTTACATCGATTTAATAATCTGGAGAAAAGCACAGAGAAACATAAAATTATAAAGTAAATGGGACAGAGATTACATCTATCCAAGAAACCGGGTAAATCGTTGCCTCGAATGTCAGAAGAGAATTGGAGCCATGGCATCACGCGACTGGGGATAAAGACAGTTATTTGTTGCATGAATGCGGCTGGTGACTACATTACTCTCATCTATGTTTATGCTAAACAAAGGATGATTCCTACTATTGAGACCATTCAAACTCCTGGAGTACATTATAACTGGTGAGAAAATTTCTGGACTACATATTGTTCTTCGGCAAGAATTTTTTATCAAAAATGTAAAACCAAGTAAGAGACAGAGAAAGCAAGTTCTTATTAATTTTCTGTTGTGTATGAAGTATCTCGTAAATATGGAATTCTATTTTGTTGAGACCAACGCATTTCATGTTTAAATTTAGAAAATATACCACAGTAGATTATATCTATGAACCGAATCTTTGACTGTGATTGGCCGCTCGTATAGCCGTTATTAGTATTTCCAACCCTTGGGGTAATGGCAGTCAAATGATGTATTTAAAAACAATGTTCAATTTGTATTGAAACTATGTTGATAAAAGCACCGAAACTCACAAATTTGTAAAATATCAATTTTAAGAGAAGTTACAATTGATTTTTCTTATGTGCTTGTGATTTCCCCGTCCTCCCCGGTATTACGGAGAATATTACGTGCATATGATAATATTTCATGAAAGCTGGGGCTTAAAGAACGTATGAATGAAGAAGGCTGGGAGGGAAAAATGCCGCCTTAAATATACAAATCACTTTAATATAAATGCTTGTAATTATCAAAAAATAACCCAGAGTTCCATATTCCCCCCTCAAAACTCTGTTTAAATCTAAACTTAAACTAATATGAAAACACTAATGTTCGAACAATTATGCTAAACTGTTGTAATGTACGTTCGGGCCAATTTAATATTCTCAACTTAAAGGACAATTGAGAATAAGTTTTCTTTTGTAACATTACCTTTAGATTTAATAGTTTTCTCAAAAAAATAATTTGAAAATTCATATCCACAAGAATAATGCTTAATAAGAAAGCTTTCAGTAATGAGGGTATTAGAAAATTTATTTTCCTAATTACGCTTCAGAATTGTCATGTATAGCTAGTAGATTATTGGTCATTTCGGTGGATTTACAATAAGTTATTCTGAATTATAAGATGCAGACGATGTATTGGGAGATACAGACGACACAGGTCTGCGTCGGGTTATCCAGACATCTGCAAAAGCAATTACCTTCTTCGCAACCTTAGTCAGCGGTTTTGATCGATAATCACCATTTATAAATACCCCTTCAATAAGAATCCTTATTCTGATTGTTTTTGGTTGTATTGATTGTATTGAATCTGTGCACATAACACAATCGCTATTCTTAAAAGTGATCTAACAAGAATGTTTTGACAAAAAATTATTAACGGTAATTCTTCCTTGAGTACTATAACGATTAATGAGCATCTTGAGATTATCTGCATAAGGAACAACGGCTCATTTGCGGAAGGACGACTAAATAATTGTCCCCTGCGCATTGGAATGCAAATACATACGTGGGCGGTCGGCGTGGTCAGCCGTTCCGCCTCGTTATGTCCTTCCGACTGCCCGTCTTGGTAGGATGTCCGCGGCACCCTCCCGAACCCTGCGGGACACCTCCGCCGCGCCTCCCTGCCCGCCCTTCCTTTGTGCCGACGCACAATGCGCCGCTCCCTCTTCGGCGTCCGCAGCGCGCCCACGCCCTCGCAGATGTCCTCCGGCCGCGAACCGCCACCAAATTAGGCGCCCCCGCCCCCGCCTCGCCCCGCCGCGCCCCCACGGCCCCCCCAAACGCTACAAAGGGCTCCCGATACGCCGCGAAGCGGGAGTGATGCGATTTGGGCCAATTAAGATTTGCTGCCTACCGCTAATTAGGACTTTATTCAAACGGCGGAACCGCGAATCGTAATAGTAATTACTTCGAACTTAATCAATTACACAGAACCCCAGCAGCACCTATTGCTTGAGGATAAACGCTCTACTCGATCTACATGGAGAATAAAATGATTCAGAGAAAATATTGCTCTGGAAGCGGTAGAATATTTAGTTTTCTTTGGCGATACTAAATTAAACAGTCTGCTATGAAATTAGTTTGCCAAAGAAAAAATATTAAAAATATTGTCATCGTAATTCTTGGTATTCCTGGTTTGATTACGAAATTTGACGTGAAAAATTTTCTTTGAATATCAATACAAATATAATGAGAACAATACTCAAGGAAATGTACCGTATTTCTATTAAGGACTTCACGGAATTACAGGTTTAATTAAGAAAATTCATTTTCAATTAAAGCTTTATCTAACAATACTCGGCAGCCATAACTGTTTTGGACAGAATCATAGAGTGAAAAGGAGATCCTCTCTTAAAATATGCGGAATTAAAATAATTATCTTTTACCTTGATTACATGTATGGTACCGAAGATAAGTTCATGTTCTCTTGCGTTAGATTTATTTCCTCGAGTGATGCGAGAACAACAATTTGCGGTAATAATAATTGGATTCTTAAATAAATTTAGAACAGACGTAATAATGACTGCTCTGATTGGTAGTTTTGCGTGGTTTTTCCCACTAACAGTACCCTAACTAACGGGCCATGGAGCGCAATCTTTCCTTCCCCTTACTTACACACACTTACACTAACATGAACTATACTACTACACATACCTCTTCGCTTATTCTGGCAGCGTTGAACTAATTTCGGCTGGAAAGGTGCCCTGCTGGTTGGAGATACCTGGCAGATCAAAACCCCTCCAGGCAACTGTAGGTCGGCGCCGGATCTTGCCATTCAGCGAGCGAAGTTCAGAGCCGCCTCGTGATGGAAACATGCACTAAACTTACGGGAATGATGACCTCAGCATCTAACGCCCCCGAAATCACTAACACACAACCAAGCAACCGATCTCAGCAAACAGCACACCAGGCTCAACCCTTTGTTCATTTCACCCCTCCCTCGAACCACTCCTTATGGTGCTTCGTGTCTCTATGAGACTGCTATTCTACGAAAGACGTATTGTGTCTCATTGAGACCGTTAATTTCTACTTCCCCGAAGCGCTCAATGTCACGTAATAGGTGATCGTCTTTTACGCTTCCCGGAGTGCATCGGTTGAGCCATACAATACCACTCGTATTGTATTACTGATGTGAATCCCTGTTCCTGCAACTTCTACCGCTCCGTCTTTTATCTCACCGTCAATTACAGCAAAACCTTTTACAGTTTTGCCTTTAACTGCCTTTCATCATTTCTTTTTCACCACTAACTCTTTTACCGCTTCACCTTCAACAGCTTCCCCATTTTCTGCTTCGTATTTTGCCGATACGTGTTTTGTTGATTTCTTTTTACCATTCCGCTTTTAATATTCCGATTTGTACCATTTCGTTTTTTAACTCGCCTCTATTTACTGCTCCTCGAAGATGACTCGGCCTTACTTTCATTCCGCTTTTTGCAGCTGTTATTTACTATTCCGACATTCACCGCTCCTCAAGTAACCACCCTGCTATTGATCGTCCCTGTATTCTTCATGCCTCAATTTTTCGGTTCAGTGATTTCTGCACCCACTACATAACTCCTGCCATAGATTCTGCTTTGCTCCCCCATTATTTATTGTTTCTGATAGCGTTTTTCTCATCTTTCATTACCTGAATAAGCTCTAATACAGCTAAAAACTTCGTCCTTTTTCTCATGCAAGAGTTGCCCGATTCCCACGGTCAGGGTTCCATGACGCCGGCTTCTCAAATAATGCCCTTGTACTTTTCGTTATCTCAGGAGGCACATCCCAATTACGAATAGACAGGTTTTTAGTGTTTGAGTTGATGTTATTACGTACGGCTGTTATTCTAAATTTATTTAATTATCCAATTATAATTAAAGCTAATAGTTGTTCTCGCATCATTCGTGGAAACAAATCGAACGCAAGAGAACATGACAGTAACTTCGGTACCATACATGCAATTTAACTAAAATATAATTAATTTAATTCTGCATATTTTAAGGGAAGACCTCCTTTTCACTCCTTGATTCTGTCGACTCTATTCGAAGAAAACAGTTTCAGTTTATTAAGAAATTCAATACAGTTAAATTCCAAAATAATAAACGTTGCATACACTCTCTTACCATTACAACACAGAGGTAATATAAAATGAACCACTTTAAAATAATCAGTTGTACTCTTCTCTTCCAAGTTCAAGTATCAAAGGCTACTAGGAAGCAGTGATGCCTAAACGAGGTCTTCCCTGTTTTCCTGAAT
This sequence comes from Gryllus bimaculatus, assembly GCA_017312745.1. NCBI lineage: Eukaryota > Metazoa > Arthropoda > Insecta > Orthoptera > Gryllidae > Gryllus > Gryllus bimaculatus. Next base: position 3,983,080 of record BOPP01000046.1, read on the forward strand.
AATATCGAAGGTCGAATCCTGAAGAAAGTCGAATGCAGTCGGGCTGTGGGTATGTTTCTTTAGGGAGGCGAGTAAAAGTCTTAGCAAAGTTGTTAATCTATCAAGCATTTCTTTCATCTACCTCCGTTCTTTTTGATATTTGCGCTCTCCACCCAGTTCCACTAGCAAACATTCTCGGGAGTGCATTGGAAGATGCAATTAACTGTTCGTAGGTAGGGGCTAATTAGTAGTACGGAACGAAAGAGAGTTACTGAGAAAACAGAAACTATAACGAACTACTTTGGAAACAACTGACGCAGATCACTTCCAAGGGAGAATTCAGATTATAATGAGAAGAAACGTTAAGGAATAAAGGTTATGCGGTTTTGACATCTAAGAATTTACTAACAATTGTTCCAAAGGGTGATTCTAGCAGATACAGACGACTCCGGTTATAGCGAACTTCAATTTTGGTTCACTCTTGTCAGGGGTTCGCTGCATCAAAGGGATATCAAAATTAAATAGAATGTCTACCAAATTATTGATTTTATTAATATATGTAGATGCACCGAAAATAAATTAACAGCACGAAATGAATATTTCAGTATCTTTATTTTCCCTTGAAAAAATAAAAAAAATTCACTTGTTTGTTTCATACATTTTTCATTACTAATTTCTCTGCATCCTTTTTTAGAAATCGTGCTCTCGCCGTGCATTATGCACTGTCTTGAATTAGCGTAATGCATTCTTGGTACCATTTAGTGCCTCGTGCACTGTTGGAAAGTCCGAAACTCTTTTACTCGGCTATAACATACGTGGATAACTTTCGGGGGTTAGCGCAAGCGGCTATTGAAACTTTTTCTCTGCGCGGCACAACGTGTGGGGGCTGTGACAGTTGCACGCTACCTTTAACCTATGTAGAATACAACGCGCTTTGACCCCAGGAATATCACACAACATCAAGCTACAAACTCAGTGACAAGGAGTCATTAGTAAGGTTCCGCTATGTTCACCTCAGAGGAGTCTTCCTTAATTATGATCATTTGCTGATATTTTTTCATGCTGGCTAGTTTTGGAATTTGTAACACTGGAGCGATATATTCATTCCCTCCCCCCCCATTAATTTGCAGGTCGTTGTATTTTCTATAAGCGAGGTTCAGTTTAATCAAGGTTGTTTCACTAAAACCGAATCTTCTTTTGCTAATTGGTAATGTAAATTAAAAGGGACCAGTGACTTAAATTCGTTATAACCAAGGCTTCACTATATATGAGTTCACTACAACCGGAGTCGACTGTATTGGTAAAATTCAACTAAAATGTTTAATGAAACTGAAATGTTTCCTGCAAAATCAGATACATGCGCTTTATGTAGGAACACATTGCTTAGAATTGTACAAAGTACTGAGGCTTCTTGACGTGGATATACTGTAATCACAAATTAAATTTAACAAATATATTGGTGTTATATCATGCGCGTTACGAAGATACATATTTTTAAAGTGATATCATGTAAAGATACAAAGACGGTATGTTTTAACTCTTTACATATAGTAATGTATAGGTGCTTATGCAAGAAGACTAGTAACTTTCTCTAGAATTAGGAAGGAAAATAATTTCTTAAAACTTTTTCTAATTCGACATTTATTTCTCCTTTTAATCCTACTGACAAGAATTACTTTGTATCCTTTAAACAGCAAGGTGATGATAAATTTTCTTTTCTTCCAAAAATACTATGTATAAGAATTTGCAAATATCTGTCTACATGGTCTGTAGATCCTCCATTACGTTATCAGAAAAGATTATATTCCAATCCTCCTTAGTTGACGTTCACTGCTTCAATTAAACTAGATTTGACAAATATTCCTTGTTCAGATTTACCCTCATCTGCTGTTTTCTCATACTTTCCTTTACTTTACTTTAAGACAAATTCATTAATAATATTTTTCCACAGATGGTTCAAAGCAATAAGGTGGTACAATAAGAGGTTCAATAATTTTTATAGCACCCTTAACTGGCTTGAGACTATCACTTGCACTGCACAATTTGCTAAAGAACGTTTTCTGTAATATTAACCATAAATTACACAAATATGTAATGCTATACATATCTGAAAGCAAGTAATCTACCGAGCTAGCAAAAGTCGTAGTTTCAAGCTAGAGACCAGAACTGCGGCGATAGTGTGCGTCCCCGAGTGGCCGGACCGTGTGAACGAGGTGGGTCGAGGAAGCCCGGAGGAGGAGTGGGTTGACATGGGGCGGGGTCTGGGGTGGAGACGGGTTGGAGGCGGGTTGGAGGTGGAGAAGGGGCAGGGGTCGACGGGGCATGCGCTTGCGGCGGAGTGGCGCGCGGTGCCGGGGTAGCTGTGCGGCAGGGGCAGCGTTGAGGGGACTGTGGGGGTTTCCCGTGGACGGCGAAATGGCGGCGTCGGGGCCGTGAACCGAGAAGTGGCCGTTCCACGGCCAAGAGGGCGTGTGGAGCGGGGGCGGAAGCGGCGCGACGAGGGTGGCGCGGGTTGTGTGGTGGCGGTGGGCGTCTTGGGATGTCGGGCCGTCGGGACAGCGTGTTGCGCAGGCGTTTGGGCGGTGAGGCTGCGGAGCGGTAGTGCTGCGTGC
>BOPP01000046.1:4009475-4032106 GCA_017312745.1 Gryllus bimaculatus
GGGTGGATTAGTGCTTAGGTAGGTGAGTTAGGGTTAGGTGGTTGGGTGGGTGGATTAGTGCTTGGGTAGGTGAGTTAAGGTTAGGTGGTTGGGTGGGTGGATTAGTGCTTAGGTAAGTGGGTTAGTTTTGGTTGGGTGAGTGGGTTAGTGGTTGGGTTGTTGGGTGGGTTAGAGGATGAGTGAGTGGGTTAGTTAGGTGTGCGGGTCAGTGGATGGGTGGGTGAGTGGTTGGATAAGAAGCCGAGTGGGGGGTTGGGAGCGGACGGCTGAAGTCTGCCGGGCAGCGGGAGGGAGGAAGGAGGATGGAAGACGGGTCGGCGGGCGGGCGCGCGCGCCTACGTGACTGGAATGGGCGTGGTTGCGTAGCGCCCGTTCGACCCAACGTGCCCAGCAGTCCGGGCCCAGCGTCCCTGGCCCAGCAGTCCGGGGACGCGCTAGCCCCTCTGAGGGCACAACAGGTACGAGCACCTGCCGGCCGGGACGCCGACGACAGTTGCTCTCTGCTCCGCTACAATGTCACCGCCAGTTCTAGACTGACCACTTTGGCAGACATTCATATGATTTTAAAATTGTTTTCTCTTTATTATGGGCGTCAGGGCAAGGAGTATTTTTTTTTTGTTATTTAAGGTCGCATCAACTACTAGGTCATTAGCGACCACTATTGCATGTAACGGTATGGTATCTGTGAGGATGACACGATAATGATGATAGGGGTGAACGGACGAACCCAATACAACCATGCCCGAGGCGGGGCTCGAACCCGCGATCCTTCGGTCCGAGATCGCTAAGCCTTAGCGATCTCGGCGACCGGATCGGCAAAACTATTTTGTAGTCGGTTCGTGTGACATTTTTAAAAGAATAGGGAAGTAAAAGAATATAATTTATCAGCGAGAAAACAAAACATTCATGGAATATTCATGCTGCAAATGATAGTAAAACTCAAAAGTTTAATTCATTGTGGAAAAAAGAGTTCCAGCATGGTATTACAAAAGAAGTGATGACCCCATCTCCTACGCCAAGAGTGCTGTAATAGTCTTCGCAAAGACAAGTTTAGAAAATAAGTGCCAAAACGACTTTAACAAACAGACAGGAGCAAGGCCAAGATATGTTTAATTTTACGGTAACGTTCGGTTAGAAAAATAGTGTTATTTTGTTTTAATAGATATTCAATGGCCACAAAAATAGGTAATAGTAAGAAATATTTAAAAGAGAAATTGTTAAATTTTAGAACAAAAACTAAAATAAATTCATTTAACAGCTGTCACATAATGTCGCTGACAATTCAGTAACAGATTAAAAGTTGTTTAATTTTGAATAAGATTAGTTATAGAATATTTCCTAACAAAATTGAATCATTACCAAACGAATACTCGTATGAGCAATATTTTCTAGCCCACGAGAAAAAGGACAGTACTCTGAGAAAATGTAAGTGTTGACACCCAAAACTTTAATAAGAAACTAGAGCTAGCCACTCCATTAGATCGAATTGAAAGAAGTTGTGGAGACCAAAATATATTGTGATTAAATATGAAAGATAGATTATGATTCACTATAATGGCGCCTACTATTGAGATTTTATTATAGATAAATTAGTAATCTATATATCATGCCCAACATGGGGCAAAATAAAGAGGAAATTTTGTTATAGGGAGGTTTTGAATCATTACAATAGTCTAGATAAAACACTTGTTTCGTCTGGGAAATAATATACATTGTCTTCTACACTTGCAGCTAGTGTTTCCCAAATTGTTATGAAATTATTTACTGGGAGCTTCCTTTACGCATTGCTTTTATTTAATAGTTTATTTCACTAAGACTGTCCATAGATATTTTCAAAAGGAAAATTATAGCACACTGTATAATCTGTTTATATTGAACATTGTAATTATGTGCTAACGGTAATATAATGTTAAATGTTAATGTTAATTACATACCATCCACGTTCCTTGGTTAAATGCACCTTGCATTTTAATATTTTGAGCATCGTAGGAATGTTGAAGGTAGACTATTGCCTTACAGGCCCCTAATAAATTAATGAAAAAAAAGCTTCACCGGCATTAAGGAACTACAAAATGCGAATTCTGACTACACGCTCGGATGACTGACTCGCTGTGTGTGTGTAATATTTTTTTCATAAACACCAAACTTCCATCGCAACCTTCTATTATTGTGATAAAATCCTGTCTTCAAATAACGTAAGAGGGTAAATATGTCATGTGAGCGAAAATTACTCCTCGGTTGCTTCCTCACAAATCACCATCACCGCTTTCGTAGGCGCGTTCATAAAACCCAACAGCGGGTCGTTGTACCTCCGAGGACAACGCCCGGCGCCCTAAATGTTAAAACGCGCTTAGAAAAAAAACGGAAGGGGCGTGGTCCACCTTTCCGCCATCGCTCCCGACAACGAGCCCGAGCGGGTAATTCGCGCGTGCATAATGCAAAGAGCGAAAGTGATTTCATGAAAAAGTAACAACGGCCTCGCGCGCCGCGCGATGTCTGCGAGAGGTCGCTTGCTCCACCAACACTCGACCTCGCGTGCGAACGCAAAAACCATCGCCAGCACGTCAGACAGGCTGTTTGGTTGCAGCGCGATCTTAACTCTAAATTTGTCAACTTGCGGAAATTACTGCAATATAAACAAGATGTAATTTGTGCCATAAGAATTTCTGTGATATAACTTTTTCAAATACTTCCCAATTTTGGTGCGATTTCGAAGTATATCAGTATCTCTATTAGTACACCCCAGTTCGGCTATAAAATTGCTAGTGAATATTAGTTTAAAATGTTACCTTTCTGAAAAAATAACCTCGGTTAATAATTGTTTTATTCTAACACTTTAACGAGTGCCTCTGTAATAATGCAAAATAATAACAACAAACCTTTCTTAATTCACAATTTTTTTTATTTGTAATCAGTTATTCTTCGATTGTTAACAGATTGATAGTGATAGAATCGTAGAGTCAGAGAGTGTGTGAGAGTGAGAGAGAGAGACTGAGCGAGATTAAGAAATGGGAACACAAAGTCAGAGAATGGGAGGCATGCTAAAATTGTGAGACTGAAAAACAATCAGAACAGGCTAAGTTCAATGTTTAAAGTATGAGACGGGACTAAGAGCTACAAAGAAAGGAGGTGATAAAAACTAGAGTACTGTGACTAGCTAGTAGAAATTGAAATGAAGATTAACGAGAAAAATGAAGGAAGAAAAATGACAACATTGACAAATAACATCCGTATTCTCTAGAGAATAATAAAATAATCTTGTCAAACACGCAACCTTTCTGCCCTTTATAAAAATCCCTACTTCCCACGTTCTGTCCCTTCCGTCGCCCACTATTTCCCTCGACTTTTTGCTTCTTTTCCCCGCTGACACCCGCACTCGCCGCACTCACGCGCGCGCGGAGCGACTCGCTGCACTAATCGCCCAGGAAACGACCCTTGGGGAACGCCGCGTTTCCGCGGCGGCGGCGGCCGGCGCGAGGCAGCTCGGGCGCGTCGCAATCGCGTTTCGCGCGCCGCCGACGCACATACGCTCGGCCTCGAGCTGTGCGATAAGCGCCCTGCAATACAACCGCACTCGCGCCTCCCCGGCCCGGCCCGGCCCGGCGCCGGCCCTCCACCGTCGTCCCCACTCGACGGCCACTATTACTTAACCATCTTAAACGCTACCTGGCGTGGTTAATGAGAATTACTGGGAAGTAATATCGGGGTGCGCCGCAAGTAGCGTATAATTAAAGCAACCGGTGCGCTCGCCACGAGGGGATGAGAGGGAGGAGGAAGAGCAGGGGCTGTGTGAATTGAATACGCGGAACGCCCCCTCGCCCTATCAAGTTCTCCTGTGGACAAGCGCTGTGGTTTTTGACAACGACCGTGGCACGTAGCATTTTTTTTGTTTGTGGCCTCGAGTGTCACCTGGAAATCATGAGTATTTATCAGAATTGCATTTATATTGTTTTATAAACATTAACTTTAACAGTAGGGAAATTGTAAGATTATTGATAGTAAAAACTACCGAAGTAACAAAATGTGGATATATTTTGGTGTCGTACTGAATTGGAATGCCAAAACCAATGTGCGTTGTGTATTTTACGAAGAATATCGGTATTCGGAAAGATCGTATTTCTTTCGAGATAGCACAGCGTTTTGAAAAATAAAAATAATCAGCGATTAATTTAGGATTCTTGAACGTAACAGACTACCACACGTTAACCAATGTCGTTAGCTTCAAAATGGACATGGATGAATTGGATCTGACTTGCATTGCCGTTAGTGAATGTTCTAATAATTTATTAGGTGATCTCTGAATCAAATGAGGTTTATTGCGTTTTTCTTAATTATAAACTGAATATTTTTTCTGTTGTGGTACAATATTCAAACGTATTCGATATTCCAAAAATTTATTACGAATAAAAATTCCAATTTTCTTTAAAATAAATGTACCTTATAATATATGAAGCCCATAGTTACATATCGATTATTTATTTCGTACGTGTACTGTGTACATTGAGGTATGATTTCAATACCTATATGAATTGTAATTCATTAAATGTTTGCGAGTATATTTTTACACGATATATCTGTGGTAGTAAATATTCCACTTACGTTGTCTTAATAGATTCCCTCACCTCATTTTGTCTCCACTTTAATGCTCGTTTCACGTAACCACGAGCGGAGACATCTTCTGTATTATTTCCCCACCACTCTCCTGTATTTATTCGTGGTAACATTAATATCTCAGAGGGTTAATATCACTGCTTAAGCGGGTACTGCGGTGCCGACGAAGGTTTTAGTGGTAGAAAAGGAGAGCAGAGGTGAGCAAGTGAGAAGGAGAAGGCCCTGAAGGGCTATGTAGACCTGACGGGTTGCGGTGGAGGCATCCGTGAAAGTGTGAATGGAAATGAAGTCATGCAGCAAAGACGGTCCATTTAGAGGCATGGTGGAGAAAATTACTGAGGTAACCGAGTACACGTTGATTACCCTACTTGAGGGAGGAATTGGCGGTGACAGTTAAGCGGGTGGCGGGGAAATTTGGGCTGATGATGTCGGTACATGCTCTGATTTGAGGTTGAAAGTAAATATGAACGCTACAGCGAGTAGCGGAAGACCAGATAAGGAAGGAGTGTTTGCTAATATAGCCGAGGTATATAGAAATGGGAAATAATGTTTGTTGTTTAAAACATGGTGACCAAAAAATAACTATTATGTTATTAGTAATGAGCACTAACTGTTATTAAAAACTAGCATTCAAAATGATAAATGTACGATACGATAGTTGCAGCAGTTATGTATTTATGAAAAATGAGAGAAAATAATACAATGTGATGACACTGCTGAGAAAACGCACAATGTAAATTAACTTAGTATAAAAAAATAAAGAAATAGGCATAAGCAGAATTGGGGGACAATATTTTATATGAAGAAAGATTTTACATAAATAATTTGTATAAAAAGGTCAATTAAGGCATATTACAAATGCATGACCTTGAACTAGTTTTATTTGCAACATGTGTGAAAAACATAATACTCAGTGAAAAAAGAAATGGAAGAATGAGAAAAGAGATGCTTAATAATAGAAAAAAGGTATCAGAGTAAGGAGTAAAATTAGAGAGAACCACAAGGAAGGATTGAACACGTGAAGGAACGCCGTATGTATAACGCCGTCGAACAGAAACACGAGACGCCAAGCACAGGAAACGGTGAGGTCTGCGAAGCCGAAGTCAAGAGTATGAGATGGTGGCAGAACTGGCGGTTGGCGTGACAGCAATAGCAGGGACGGTCCGGGGAGGGGGGGGGGCGAGGACAGGGCGGAGCCGGCGATGAGAACGGACGCGAGGCAGGGAACAAGGGCGAAGGCAATGACGGAGGGCAAGGAAGGGCGAGCGGCGCCGACGTGGCTGGGGCGGAGGCGAAGCGAGTCCAGGGGCGCGGATATGAACAGATATTTCGTGCGCCCATGTAAATTGCGGACTTAATATCGCGGGGCTTCTCACAGACGCCTTCGCGTGCTGCCTGTAAGCCCGAGCGCGTCACGCCAGGCGCAGCAAGTGCTCTGCGCTGTTTCCCGACCGAGTATCTCCAGCACATCTCGCACATAACACGTTCAAATAAGCCACAGCGTAAAAATAAAAACCTTGAACAAAACACGCCCGGTAGATTGCTGAGAATACACAGAATGATTTTACTGAAAGAAAAGCGTAGGCATACTTTTTGTTTGAACTCTGAGCACGATATGAGCAGCAGTTTCTGATTTGACATCAAGTTTTGACGTGCGCCAGATTCGCCGCACGTGTTTCAACGATCTTAATAGTTCTTGGAGTAAGAACGAGGTCGAAGTTGCACGAAACGTACATGTGGGTTGTGGTAAGTACGTAAGGGTTTAATCTCATTCTTATTATACGAATCAATTATCTTGTTTAATGTTATATTAATGTTGCAATCATCATTACGAAAATATTTAATGAACTTATAACTTTTTAAGGTTAGTACTGGAATCAAGGTGACAAACGTTCAAAAAACATCTAGATATTATCTCTATGTGTGTTCTACCTAACACATTTGTGCTTGACATTCGAGAGGCACATGATATCCGCGAGAGAGAGATTCTCTAGTGACACGTAATACCAACTGAGTCATTCCATGCAAGAAAAAGTAGAAAATCGGACACTGCATCTTAGAATTTAAAAATATTTTGCCATAACATCCACTATCTCTGCTCTCGCTACACAAAAACTTCGAATTTTTTAAGGTAGGTGATTAAATTACTGACAAAGTGTTCAGTATTTGCTTTAACCGTAATCATCTCGGCTCTCTGTGGTGGCTCCCTTTTTGTAAATCACTTAGTCAAGAAGTTTGCTGTTATCGAAGGAGTTTAATACTTCAGAAAGAGTATCTGTTCCAACAAAAACACATTGCTTCAAAGAAAATAGCATCTTTATGCCAAAACTTGAAACCCAATTTTGTAATTTGGACATCTTATTTACTTTTTCGCCCTTTTTGAATTCTCTGTTTAGCATTTTTAAATTTTCTAAAAGAAGTTCAGTGATCTTTTACCTTCCTACGGGCGTACTATTTTTTCTCGGATTTGTTTTCGTAATGATAATAGTGATTGACCCATGGAAATAAAAATGTTATTAATGTTACTAATAGTGGATTCCGCAGAAATTTCTAAAGGTGGTTAAACTGGTCTTCACTTGACTTTCTCATTTCATTGTTTCAGTTGAGTCAATATGATCGGTATTAGATATTTTTTATATTTTGAGACTTCACAGATCACATATTGACAATTCCCAGGTATATGACATCCAAAATGTTAGTGCGAGTTATTTTTGAAACGAAAATTATCAATCATATGGATAGTTCGTATGTTTCTAATTAAAATTTGGCAACACGTCCTTACTAAAAAATGGAGTAGTAATGAACAGAAATGATGGTTCACGTGTTCTAAGTAAAAAAGATAGAAGTGAAGAAGAAGGTAGTTCGTATTTCTATCACAGTTCCTAAACAAAAGACCAAATATATTGTTGTCTTCTAGTACTTTATAATGAACCCGATATTAAATCTAATTGAACGTCTTCGTGGTCGTTCGTCTTCGTAAATTCATTGTGTAACCACTTTGTCTGCTTTCTACAACTCGTATTTTCATGTTGTCTGCCTTATGAATACGCGAATTTGATGACTCACTGCAACTTTTATCAGTAATAATCTTATCTTCCTATATACCATCGTTGCTACAAAACGAGGATTATAAACGAAATCAGGTAAAATCAGTATACCTAACGAGCCTCCAAAAAGCAACAATTTGTTTTCTTTCTCGATCTTTTTTTTTTTACCCGTGCTGAATAAAATTCGTCACGCAGATACCTGATCTAAAAATAACATTAGGTTGTATATGTACACTTGCCAGCTCAAAAGAGTCATAATTTACATGATAAATATGTAGACAACGTCACATTGTAAGCAATTTCTCGTGATTTCACGAAACAAATCACTTTTCGAAACGCAGTCAAAACACTTTTTGTCCATAAAATGTCGTCTACCTAGAGGTTTACATATCTGAAATACGACTCTCTCCAACAGTAACATCTGATGGTTCGGAATCGGGAGGTAAAGAGCCGTTTTTCTTGGTAACCGGGGCAATGAGGCACAGCCGATTAGCTAATCGCAAGGCACAGGAGGCTAGGGCTCCAACAGAGCCCGCGTTAGATATTATTAAGATTGCTGCACGCCGGTTTGTTTTATGGCATCAGATAAGCGACACGGAACGTTCCACAAGGCGACCGGCAGTCAAAGGTCGCCGAGAACTTCATTGGCGCAGCAACAGGACGAGGGCTGAAAGCGGCTACGAACTGCGCGGGGGAAGGAAGAACAAGGAGCTGACGGGTTACGGGGAGACAGGGCTCGCGGGGAGAAGGGGCGCGGGGAGACAGAGAGCGCGGGGAGACAGAGGGTGCGGGGAGACAGGGGAGTGTGGAGACAGAGGGTGCGGGGAGACAGATGGTGCCGGGAGACAGAGGGCGTGTGGAGACAGGGGGCGCGGGGAGACAGGGGAGTGTGGAGACAGAGGTGCGGGAGGACAGGGGAGTGTGGAGACAGAGGTCGGGGAGACAGAGGGTGCGGGGGACAGAGGGTGCGGGGAGATAGAAGGGCGTGTGGGAGCATGGGGGCGCGGGGAGACAGGAGGTGCGGGGGAGACAGAGGGTGTGGGAGGACAGAGGGCCTACGTGTGGAGACAGAGGGTGCGGGGAGAACAGAGGGTGCGGGGAGACAAGGGAGTGTGGAGACAGAGGGTGCGGAGAGACAGAGGGCTGCCGGGGGACAGAGGGTGCGGGAGAGCAGAGGGTGCGGCGGAGAACAGGGGCGTGGGGACAGGCGCGGGAGACAGGCTCGCGCGGGAAGAAGGGGCGCGGGGAACAGAGGGCCGGGGAGACAGAGGGTGTGCGGGGAGACAGGGGAGTGTCGGAGACAGAGGGTGCGGCGGAGGACAGAGAGGTGCCGGGAGACCAGAGGGGTCGTTGTGGAGCAGGGGGCGCTAGGGGAGACAGAGGGTGGGCAGCGAGGCAGACAGAGGTTGTGGGGAGACAGAGGGCGTTGGAGACAGAGGGTGCGGGGAGACAGAGGGTGCCGGGGAGAACAGAGGGCAATGATGAGACCAGGGGGCGCGGGTAGACAGGGGGCGCCGAGGAGACAGGGGCGCGGCGAGGAACGGGGGCGCGGGGAGACAGGGGTGCCGCGGGAGACAGGGAGTGTGGAGACAGAGGTCGGGGAGACAGGAGTGTGAGACAAGAGGGTGCGGGGAACAGAGGGTGCGGGGAGACAGAGGTGTGCTGGGAAGATAGAGGGCGTGTGGAGGACAGGGGGCCGCGGGAACAGAGGGCGTGTGGAGACAGGGGCGCGCGGTAGACAGGGGGCGCGAGGAGACAGGGCGGCGCGGGGAGACAGGGGGCGCGGGAGGACAGGGGGGCGCGGGAGACATGGGGGCGCGGTGGAGAACAGGGAAGTGTGGAGACAGAGGTGCGCCAGGGAGACAGAGGGGTGCGGGGGAATACGAGGGCGTGTGGAGACAGGGGCGCGGGGAGACAGAGGGTCGCGGAGACAAGGGTGTGGGGAGACAGAGGCGTGTGGAGACAGAGGTGCGGGGAGACAGGAGGGTGCGGGCGGAGACAGAGGCGTGTGAGACAGGGGGCGCGGGGTTAGACAGGGGGCGCGAGGAACATGGGGGGGAGCAGGGCGCGCGGGAGACGAGGGCGCGGGGGAGAGACGAGGGGAGCAGAGCGTGGCGGGGAGACAGGGAGTGTGGAAGACGAGAGGTGGGAGGACAGAAGGGGGTGGCAGACAGATGCCGGAGAGTGGCCGGTAGACAGTGCCGGGAGATAGAGGGCGTGTGGAAACAGGAGGCGCGGGGAGACAGAGGTGCGGGGCAAATGAGGGTGGCGGAGGACAGGGGCGTGCGGAGAACAGGGGCGCGGGGAGACAGGGGCGGGGAGACAGGGTGCGCGAGAAGACCGGGGCGCGGGACAGCGGGGCGCGGGGAGACGGGGCGCGGGAGACTACGTGTGGGAGTGTTACAGGAAACCGACGGAAAGTACGGGGATGAAATCTGAGAGCCGGGAAGCGGAGTTTGAGATCCGTTGGTCCGTGTGTGCAGAATTGCAGGGATTTGTTAGGTCACATTTGCATACGGAAAAGCTTCGCGACTGTCTCCCCCTATATTTGAATTATTTATATCTGCAGTTTATTTAGACACTGTAGTCGATATCGCGCATGTGGGTGGAAAAGGGTAAGCGTTGTTGAGAAATGGTAGTTCAATTTACTGTTGCATTTGTAAAGAATAAAAATTAAATTACCAATAGGTACTTCTAGAAAGTAAAACTTTTGACTATTTGAATTTACAGTTCAACACAACAAACCATGTTTCATTGTTCGAGAGAGTCGGAAAAATGAAAATCTTTGGGTCTATAAACAAAAGTCATTTAGTATCGCAACTCAGGTTATTGTTGACACGAAAAATCAGCTCGTCTTCAAGAATTCAAATTGTACTGTGAGCACGTTTTTGACCGCTTGTACAATACTATACTATAGCTGCTAGACGGAAAGGAAGAACGTTTAGATTCAGTAGTAATTACAATGAAGCATAAAAGTAATTTTATGTAAAACTAGTGACGCTACAACATCATATACTTTTTGCATTATTTCTAAATGCTCCACTTTATCGTACTACTCCATGAATCTGCAAAAGTATTTTTTTCCGCACTGAGGCTCGAACTCAGGTCTACAGAGTTAACTCGCTGTAAACCTTACCCACGCGATCCAACTCAGCGAGTTTCGAACTGTGGGTATAGATTTGCTAACTTGTTGCAATTATTGTAATTTTCGATAATACGGAGTGTTCGCCGAAAATAGGACTAGCACCATTTACTTATTACCCTTTTATTTCATAAAATTAGAAAATTTAACGAAACATTTGGAGTAGTTTTTGAGAATTTTTTTAAAGAATTGCATAAATTTCAAACGCAAATTTGGCGTAATCTATTTGTTTTATGAAAAATATAATTGTTTTCAAAACAATTATTGTTTATGACCTTTTGCACAAGGTGTTTTTTACAATACAAATTATGTAATGCAAAAATCTCTATACTCAATTTCATAATTTCAATTTTTTTTCGAAAATGTGGAGAGTTTCCGGAAAGTTGGACATGCACCATCATCTTTACCGTCCCTCGGTACACATGGGGAAAACCAATATAGAAAATGTTTGGAGCAATGTTTGACATATTTTAAAATCCAGGAAATATTCTTAAAAATTAGGAAAAATTATGTAGAAAAATTATTCCGAAACACGATTACAATACTTCTCTGTCTCACAATAGTAAGGGCGAGAAATTAAACAAAAATATTTTATTGGTAAATACTAATGTCCAATATGTCGTAGGTAATTTGTGCGAAGTTTGTGATAATCTATCCATTTGTACCACAATTAAAATTCACAAATTTAATATATTAAATAAAGACAGTATCAAAACGTGCAAATTCGCAGCACAACGATCCAAATATATTTCTAGAATATATGAGTATATTAGAATTAGGAAAGTAAAATTAAGTATAGAAGTACATATACTAAAAGTATTAAGTAGTAAAATTAAGAAAATGAGTATATTAGAATTAAGAATAAAATTGTTACGTACAATGTAAATACCACATTATTTAAAAAAATTCTCGGAATATGTGCTCCTGTTGACTCGACTAACATTGTTGGTGCTAATGAAACTAGACTCGAGTGCGAATGGCTAGGAGCTACGTCCAAGAAGACAGTGGAGAAGGGTAGAGGTTCACCTCTCGTAAAGCAGTGATTTTATCGTTCGATGCATAGTTTACTTCTCAAACCACCAAGTACTACTTTGGAACCAAAAACTTAAAATGTTTCATCTGATAGTACGTCGAGAATGTGTGTAGTGGGAAGAGGTTTACACGCAGATTCCTAGATCGGCCATATACCATTCATCAGTCTTATGCCACTGCCCGGGGTTGGTTGGAGAAACCACGGAAAACTACTGATCAGAGCCACCAACCTCTATAATTCTCCTCCAGACAGCACCAGAATTCGACCTAGCTATTTAGCTAGTGTCGAAAGTTCACGCCGTCGTCGGATCACGAACAATAGAACTTCCCGGTGAAAAACACTGCAGTGATGTCGTTTGATGCCATGAGCCACATACGCCGGTGGGTGTGCCACTCAGGACCTAACCAATTTCCTCAGTAAATCACTGTACAAACTGTGCAATGATGCATGAATTGTGATTTCAAACATCTTTTAGAGTTTAAAGAGTAATATTTTCGTAGCTTATATTTTCTTCTTTAATATTACAAAGGAAAGATATATTCTGTCTCTTTCTAATATAAAATATTTATCCAAGCTCTTGAGCTTCGTGAAGCAGTTTTTCTAGTTTTCTTGCAATATTTTCGTCTATTTGAAATAAACAGTCCCGTACGGTTGGCACATTTCATTTGGAGTTAGCTGCCACAGTGTCAGCCAGCGTCGTTAACCAACAATCTCCAAAACATAAAACCATTCCTCTAATTTTTTTAAACCTAGCGTAAAAACACTGTATGCAAAATTAAAGTTTTCCTTCTTTCATCGAAATTCGTTTGCAATAGTACTAAATCTGTTATGTGACACTCAATGGAAAAAATTACAAACCTATTTCTCAATATATCTCTGGCCTACAAATGGACAATTTGTTCATTTTTCATGAACAGCCTTCCAAACCTCGATTTGTGGCCTTGCGAAAGTTTGGTGGGTGGTCAGATACGCAGCTCGAAATTTCATCCCCTGCAAGTGTTACAGTACAGAAAGATGTACCTTCCATTTACATTACTGCAATGCCAGTGATAATAAATCGTATTTTTTAATAGTAACTGAAAAATAAATAATATTTAATATCATCTTCTCTACTAGAAGACATAACTACCAAGTTTTGCAACTTTAAAGTAGAAGCAGCTTTAACATTTGAATTCTAATTTTTCAAAGTTTGCGCTTGAAATGATCACAACTGACGACGAGGAGTACAACTTGCTCATCCATCAATAGTTCAAGTTTTCCTTTGCGTTAAACTGGAAACAATTAAATAACATTATCTACACAATTTTCCAAATGTGCCAAGAAAAATATCTTTTATTAAGACGGTGTAAAATAAGCTTGGCAGTTTCAAAATTAAATATTTAAAAATGGGTCTTTAATGTTATTTAGTGAGTTGTATACTTAAATTAAATTAAAGGCCGATTTTTAATTGCTTAATTTTGGATCTACTAAGACTAATCAAGTTGCCAATGTAAACTTGTTCTTCATGATTAGTCAGTGATTAAATTGTTGTCTGCAATTATTTGGAAATAAAATGTTGAAAAATAATTTATTTTCACATTGATTTATTACTTCGCACCTTACGAAACTCGTCTGCCAATTAATACAAAGCGTGTGTCAACCACCCGTACCATAAGATATCCTAATAAATGTAATTTCAATTGATGCAATAAATGTTATCAAAACAATTGGAGTTGCTTAAAAATTCAAAAACTGGTGCCATCTTTAGACATTAAAATAATTGCCTTTGTTGTATCACACACTACACAACAAGGAAATACTAATACAAATATTGCTTTGATTTGATGACATTTTAATACAAATATTGCTACAAGTCTAATTGTGTTTTTGACGTTCGAAATCATTCATTATCGTACCTTATTGTTCAAGATAGAACGATAAGATACGATAATGGATATTTTATAAGGCGTTGATTTTAGCCGTACGAAATTATTATACTAAAATTGAAGAGAATGTACACAAAAA
The DNA here is from genome assembly GCA_017312745.1 of Gryllus bimaculatus. Taxonomy (NCBI): domain Eukaryota; kingdom Metazoa; phylum Arthropoda; class Insecta; order Orthoptera; family Gryllidae; genus Gryllus; species Gryllus bimaculatus. Next base: position 4,023,313 of record BOPP01000046.1, read on the forward strand.
GTTTCATGAGTACATGAAATTTTATTTATAAATATATATTTTCAATATGGCTTTAAAATAGTTTCCAAATCATCATTCTCGGAAAGAGTTAAGCTAATAGAAAATAAACTAATTTCTATTCTTTATATATGTTCCTTTGCAACAGATTAATTTTTTATTTAATTTAAACCAAAAAATAACCAAATGTTACAAAAACTTAGTATTGTTTGTTTTCTGCAAATATCATATCTCTTCAGATCACACCTCTCTTCCGAAACATGAAAGGCATGTTCATCATCAAGGAAATAGAAAGGCACATCTCAAATGTCTCATCGAAACACCTATAATATTCATTTTCAAAAGTCATGTTGCCAAGTCTCTCAACGTGACGATAAAGAGAATCCTTGGAAAGATTTCTATGGCTCCGAATTGAGCCTTCAATCAAAGCACTCGACATTTGTAATCATCTACCTGGAAACAAGGTCAATAATGTTATCTTATATTACAGTTATATGCGCGGGCTCTGCGTTAAAGATGAGGTCTGCTCTCTCGATTGTTTAGAATTTTTAAAGTGCTTTATAATGCAATTTTCAATTTATTCAAGTAGAGAAATATATTGAAATAAAATAATATGTGTGGACATCACACTACTGCTCTGGATGTCACACCTCTTTGTGGACATCACTCCTCTGTTTCAATATCCCCGGCATCTCCAGCTACTTTTTAGATTAGGATGGGTAATATCAGCAGAGAGAATCAGCCCAAACCTGTTCATAAGGATGGCAGTGGGAATAGGAAGGGAAAGGAAGAGTCAAGTCAGAGAAAAATGCCTACCCCTTTTATTTTCTCATCACACTACGTACTCATGTAATGAAGAGAATTGTGGGCCCGGGAATCGAAAAATTGGATAAATTTTGTTTTCATTTGTACTAAATAACTTTTTCTGTAGTTAAAAAATTACGTTATCTAGGTCTTTGGCATTGGACAATTTGTTGACGGCCAATCGTATATCTTTTTGGCTTTACGCAATGCTAATCACAGCCAAATAGAAAATTATTACAGACAAGCTACACATGGATTACAATTAACAATTATTTTAGAAATTTATTTCACTATTCTTCGAGCATATGAATATATTGAAGCACCATTTACAATTGCAGGTTCTGTTTATGGATCATCATTCTTTATAGCAACAGGATTTCATGGACTCCATGTTATTATTGGAACAACATTACTTTCAGTATGCTTAATACGACACATAATATTTCATTTTTCATCCAATCACCACTTCGGATTTGAAGCAGCAACATGATATTAACATTTTGTAGATATTGTATGATTATTCCAATATATTTCAATCTATTGATGAGGTAGAGGATATTATCTAATATGACAAAAGTTAATAATATAGATGAAGCTATAGCTTGAATAATAAAATATTTTATAGCTGCTTCTGTTGATATTGTATTGTCTTTTGAAGATATTAATGGAATAAAAGCTAGTAAATTAATTTTTAAACCTATTCATGTGGCTGGTCATGAATTAGATCTAATTGAAATTATTGTACCTAAAATTAGATTCCTCTGAAAGGACTAAAACACCACCAAATCCTTTGGGTTTCAAGACCATAACTACTACTACCCTGATTTAATTATTTACATAATCTATAATACGGTATCTAATCCTATTTTAAACTTATTAATTTCGAAGATTCATTAAATTACCTATCAAACAAATAACATTTATTCATTTCACCAAAAACAATAATAATATTATGAAAACAACAATTTACTTCTAATCAACAATATTCACTTGTATTTCACGTCTAACCGCGGCAGCTGCACGCATTTAACCAATACTATAAGAAATACTATATCCAAAATTAACTTACTTGTATATAAGTACTAATTACTACACCATATATCTTTTAGATAAATAAAATATGTAAATAATTCTCACGCAAATAAAAAAACAAGAATAGAATACTTTATTTTCCCATACTATATTCACCGTCGGGATGCATCGAACCAATCAACATCATTTATAAATTCCATTCAACAACATATTTCAAGAAACTAAACCTGCCGAGATGTAAATTTTGGTTGACTCCTACGAACAATACATGCTAATGGAGCATCATTTTTCTTTATTTGCCTTTATACTCACGTAGGACGTGGAATATACTATGGATGTTACAATTTAATATTCACTTGAATAACAGGAACTCTAATCCTATTTCTAGTTATAGCTGCAGCTTTTATATGATACGTATTACCATGAGGACAAATATCATCAATAACCTTCTAGTTGATTTTTCCCAAAACTGATCTTCCACGGTTGATCAGACTTAACTCAAGGCCCTGCAAGTCTGTAGGGGATATTTTGATTCTAGAGGTTTTTATATGGAGCCTCAACCTTTTTCAAAATCTGTTTCAAATTTTTATTCGTTTTTACCTCTTATAGAGCAAATGACGCTTTAAAATTAGCACAGGTCTTTTTTCGTTGAATTCTTTGTGTTTCGAAAAATTGTAAAAGTTGCAAATAATTTGAGTAAGTATAACATTTTATAACATGACTTTTTTAAGGTACCTCTCCAGCATCCCCTGAAACTCCTTGGATGCAAATACGGAAAAGATTTATCAGAGTAGTCGGTTCCAGAATTATACTAATAGGAATCGACACAGGTATGTGGCTGGTGATGAGTATCTTGTAATTGTCGGAGTTTGATCCTAGGACTTCGCAGAATACTCTGCTTCAGTTGCAGACACACAAACATTACCATTCCAACCGAGTCCAATTATTATGTTATTTTCATTAATGTCGATTAATTACTTTAATTAATTTCTTAGTGCTATATTTTAGATAAAAAATATTATGTTTACTTCTTAGGAAATTTCATTTCGAATAGCTACTTAGTAGTAGTTGTCAGTAGGGTTATACATGTTGATGTAAACACATTAAAATAAATGTGTATTAATATGCTACTCTATATAATTAGTATAACCTCGTTACTAAGTAGCAGAAGCATAGACGGTACCTATAAGATTACATCTGTCAGTACTCTTTAAACATTCCTGCCGTTTAAGAGTCATTAGCGTTCTTTGCAACGATTCTGTCGAGCGTGAATGCACTCGCCACAATGACTGATAAGATAAGGTTGTTGTGAATAGTGCTCAGGAATATTTTGAGAACATATTAATACAGGTGCAAAACACTTCTTGGTGTTGACACAGTTGTTGACTACTGAATAATATTATCTCACGGAATCCATTTGTTATGACGATGCAGTCGTCACTTCATAAGAGCCTAAATTAGATTAATTTGCCAGATCACGTGACGAACCCGCCCACATCAGGCAAGTATAAAAGTGTGGAGTTGGCGCGCGAACGCCAATAGTCATCAAGATGGCGCGCTACTCGGTGTGGGCCGCAGTATTTCTCGCTCTACTTGCTCTTGTCAAAGGTAAGAGTGGGAAAAAATCTAGCTATATTTCAAGTCCCGAAGGCTTCGAGATTTTAAAATCTCGTAATTGAAACACTCACATGGTGTCTCGTTAACAAAAATGTATATCCCAATATTGTTTAAGAACAATTCCATGTAATTTTTAATTATTAACATTAATTTATAAGAGTTTTTGAAAATAAATCACCCTTTTAATCTTCAAGAAAAATATTATTTACTAAGAATTAAATTAATTGGATTCTTCTTTAACTCCACTAGCTCGCTGAATAATGAGTTTTACTCTTTGCATGACATTTTATGACTCCTTTTACTTGTTTGTGTATGAACATTACAAAATTTTTGAAATTTTGTAATTTATTTTAAATATTTAATTAAGTATTTGTTCTCAATTTTTAATAAAAAGTTCATTATAATCCACCTCCATAGTCTACACTTTTCTAGCAACAAAAAAAACACTCACTGAATCGGTACATTAGTATTTTAGGACTGTTAAGATATTTTCAATTGGTATGTACAGGTATACTTGATGTGTCTTTTACAATCTGAAATGTCTTTTGACACAATAATAATAATAATAATAATAATAATAATAATAATAATAATAGCGATACATTTATTATGCTATAAAGCAATGTAAATAATGTAGTTGTAGAGATACGGACATTAATATTTTCTTAAATTCTAATGAATATCGTAACATTGTTGTTTTCTAAGACTCATTTGGAATGCAATTTGAAGTGTTCTACATTAATTTTTGCCTTTCTTAAAACTTTTTATGAGAGTGCATCACCAACATTTTTATACATTATTATTTAATCTAATGTACTCGTAAAGTAATAAGCGGATAGATGATTTAAATGAATCCTGTGGTCTCTCTGGTAACAAAAAAGTACTTGTCTTATCTTCACCAAGTATGAGAATACTGGAATAGACACTTAAGATATCAGAAGTATGAAAGGTTATTAATAAAATCTTCTTCAGAATAAAAAATGTTTATGAAAAGATTTTACAGAACTTCTAACAAGGCATCAATTAATATGTTTGAGATGACGTCAATTTCATCAATAAATCAAATACAATTGTTGACATATAAACAGATTTAGAAACCTAAACTTTCGTCCTAATGAATATGGGAACCGATGCCTATCCCTTTCTCTTGAGGTTTATTTTATTGTAGAAGTAGACCATAGATCCCCTTTACAGCTAAGGAACTTCGAAGTACGAATACGAGAGTCATAGTGTGTTTTAAGGATATCTTGCTAGTGGAGACATCTAAAAATCTGTCCATTCACAAAAGTTGTCACATTAGTAGTTGATCAGATTTAATATTTTGCAGGTAAAAATTATTGGTGATTGGAGAAGTACTTGAGCCCATTTCATGCATGTTAATAAATCAGAATTATTGAGGCTAAATTATAATGGGAATATAAAAGGCTAAGTCGACCTGAAAAAGAAAACTATTCGCGATCGGAGGTGTCTCTTTCCTTTCCCCCTATATTTTTTTTACAAAGTTGTCGTACTGTTGTGCGTGCTGCGCAGGTGGTAACTATGACTACTGCGAGGTGCTGCGCAAGTCGCTGCTCTTCTACGAGGCGCAGCGGTCGGGCTACCTGACCAACATGTCGCCCGAGGTGTGGTGGCGATGGGACTCGGCCGTGAACGACCGCGGCAACAACGGCGAGGATCTGGAAGGCGGATATTACGACGGTGAGCGTCTGGGCACGGAGCTCCCATCAAGCTGACGACCGGCGCTTTGGTTAGGATATTACGCACGAGACAGAATGGCCAGTCTGTTTATTTGAACGGGGCACTATTGGACTTTGAGTAGGGGGTTACCTGTGAAACCCATAACTATCAAGTAGTATTACATTGAGAAGACACGCGAGCAGCCACCAAGAGAAACTAGTAGTGGTACAACAGCACATATTTATCATTTACTCTACTTATCATACTTGATCATTTATGATTTTTGGAATTTCAGAAAGTTTGACAAAACGCCAGCGACATTTGTAAAGCGTCTCATTTCTAAAGCTCTCTCTCAGGGGACAAAAAGAAAAAGAATGGATCCATTTTGACAGAAAAGATGTAAACATTCCTTGACCTTAAAGAAAAAGATTTGATTTTGTACAACAGTTTTCCTCAATGAAAATATCTCTGTCATTAACATTGTTCTTTTTCAATGATAATTTTTTCCGTTTCCAAAAAAACAGAGGCTGCCAAAAATGGGGCAAGCACCAGTTTTTTTTACCATATTCTGCTTCATTTGCGGAACAAATTTAAAGAGAATACGTTGAGCTGTTTTTTAAAGATAATAATTGTTCAAAAATTGCCTATATTTCATGAAAAACTACACAAAAACTACTATTTATCAAAATATTGTTCATAACATTATTGTAAGTTTTCTCTTTGAATATCAGACTTCATTAGAGAACATATCTCTGTCATCAATAGTGAAGTTCCAGGAAGAAAAGGTAGCTAAAAAGTGCACTTTGCACTTATAGAAAGTTCAGAGATTTCAACGAAAATGAAACTTGTGCGTATTTCAGCGTTCTTTACGCTTTCCTAAGACAGATTTTAATAAAAACATTTTTAGCTATTTAAAAAAAAATGTTGAGAGTTTGTTTAAAGTATCTACAAAAATCAAAACGTCCGTTAAGCATAAAGGAAAAGTACCGGAATTTTACTAAATTATGTTCACAAAAATGTCTTATTACACAAGATGCATACCTTACTTATCAGAATCAATACTCCTTACAATCATATTGCTGATTTTTACCTTAGACTCTACAACGGTATGATAAAAGACAACCACAACCCCTTACTGAAAACCCCAATCAAATTAAATTTAAAATTAAACACATTACTCAAAAAGCCTTTTTAATTCGCCTAATTTTATACCTTTTCAAGCCACAGACAACTCTGAAATATATTTAGTGTAAGTTAAAATCAAGTGTGTGATTTTATTTAGTAATATTTTAGCGCTTACATTGTTGTTATATTAATATTTTTTGTAATGTCAGTTTTTATACATTTCTCAATGATTTTTAAACTTTCTTTGAATTTTACTTTAAACGCAACGTGAGTGTTCGAAACACAGTGAACACCAGATCTACTCTTTGAAATATGAAAATAATTCCAAAATACTGAAAAGTAATGGTCACTTCTAGCAATAAATATATTATATTAAACTCTCAGAGCCTCGAATTCCTTCAGATCTATAGAGGAATATCAATTTTGGAGAAAATCAAGCCATCTATTTAGACGCGCTCGTGGACCATACAAGTTGAAACGTTGGGTCTTACTTGATAGTGAGCAATTATGGGGAGCTATGATAACCCCTTCCAATACAATATTATCATAAAAATGTAAAAGCCAGGATTGAGGGGAAAATCCGCAAACCACCTGATACGTTCGTAACATCAAGCGTTATATGCTTCGTGTCTCTCCGTTTCCGTTATTCATATGCCCGTAATGAACGTGGAGATGGGAAGCCAATAAGTTACTACCCATTTGGCTCGCAATTCTTCGTGAAATGCGCTAACAATTATCAGTGGGTAGTATAATTCCAGCAATCACGCATTTATGCTACTTCCATGCGCATGCTGTTTTATAGAAAGACTCTAAGTCGTTGCTAAGTTTGAGGAATTATACGGACGACTCAACGAAGTTGTTGCAACAACGAGAAAATGTACAATGGAGTTTCGTTCAACCATTTTTATACGCATGAAAGTTTTCATAATTTATTTCTAGAATAAAAGCAATGAAAATATTAAATAAATGAAAGCGGGAATATTAATTTTGAATTGTTTTTCAGCTGGCGATCACGTCAAATTTGGATTCCCGTTCGCTTACACGCTAACAACTCTCGCTTGGGGCCTCACTGACTTCAGGGCCGGATACGAGAAGTGTGGTCTGCTTCAGAAGGTAATGAATAACTCAAGAGCTCACGTTCGTTTGTTTTCCAGTGACTCTACGAAGCGCAAAAAATGGAAGTGGAGGGAGTGACAGCATTTATTTTTCGTATTAAAAGTAAAAACACTTCGAAGTAATTTAATTTCAAAATGTCTTTAAAATACATGACATAAAAATGCAATCTTTATTGGAAATCAAAAATATTAAAAATATACCAGTATCAAATAATTCCAAATAAAGAACATCAATACGTCATGGAATTAATATTCCGAATATTAAATCTCATGTCAATTATCATGACATTCATGTTTTCCAACAAAACATAAGAATTTGCAGAAATTTTCTAGTAAATTACGTAAACAACAGAGAAACACTACACTGACGCATTATATGACGTTATAAATACTATTTATACACGGTAATCAAAAATATGGTCACACTTTTTTTCCTTTCCCCGATATGTCGAAAATTTTATACTCAATTTTTGTCGTAAATAAAGTACGTTACCAAAGTAGCATATTTCAAAATACGCTAAACAATTGCCAAATTAGGCATGTGCTTTTCAATGTTTATTCTTGTTTATGATATTACATAATTGCTAAAAATATGTATAGTTCAAAACACGACATTGTGTTGACGAGATACAGTGTTGAATTTTTGACGCGCTTTCCATGAAGTCCTATATTATTATTGTCCATTTGCCACAGTAGCACAGTGTCCAAACTTTTGCCTCGCCCAGCAAGACTGATGATGATGGAAATTAGAAAGCCGATTCTAAATAAATCTAATAAGTTGAGAGACATAAACTCTATTATTTAATCATTTACTTTCGTCAAGAACACCACATTAGCACAATTAATAGACCCAAATCTAGCGCATACAATGAACACTATTCTCTCTGTCCTAAAGAGTCCTAATTGTTTACAAAATAAAACTAAACTCAAAACCGAGCGAAGAGGCTTAGAGCATAGCGCGCTGACTTCGTATTCGGAAAGTCCGGGTTCAATCCCAGTGTCGGCCATCCTGACCAGCGTTTTCGTGGTTTCCTCTCGGCCATCAAGGCAAATGCTGAGATGTTTCTACTGAAAGCCAACGACCACCAAACTAGACAAATTTGTTAAATACGTGAAGTCACGAAGGTCAAGCGAGTTCGAGTTATCACGGGTTCCTGGTTGGGTGACCGACTAGGAAACCGCAGTATCTGACAGCCTTCGAGGCGAATTGCCCCTTCTTCTTTGGTCCTATCTTCCATATAGAAGGAAGTTAGGTGACCCATAACGGGTTTTCTTGGGATAAAGTATTCAGGGTGGTTTCCCGTTGCCTTCCCTGATATGATGATGATGATGATGATGATAGGAATGAAAGGACGAATACAATACAACCATGCCCGAGGCGGGACTCGAACCCGCGATCTTTCGGTACGAGATCGCTACGGCAATAC
>BOPP01000046.1:4032231-4049708 GCA_017312745.1 Gryllus bimaculatus
TAGACGAATTTGTTAAATACGAAAGTCAAGCAAATTCGAGATATCGCGGGTTCCTGGTTGGGTGACCCAGTGGGAAACCCCGGTATCTGACAGCGTCGAGGCGAATTGCCAATTACGGTACATATAATAGCTAAATACAAAATATTAAAAAAATGAACTGGACTCTTTATATACATACATACCGTGGGTTTCTTACGTTACGTCGTGTCGCGCTTGCTCGTAGGGCCGCGAGGCGTCGCTAGACGAATTTGTTAAATACGTGAAGTCACGAAAGTCAAGCAAATTCGAGATATCGCGGGTTCCTGGTTGGGTGACCGAGTGGGAAACCCCGGTATCTGACAGCGTCGAGGCGAATTGCCAATTACGGAACATATAATAGCTAAATACAAAATATAAAAAAAATGAACTGGACTGTTTACATCCACACCGTGGGTTTCTTACGTTACGTCGTGTCGCGCTTGCTCGCAGGGCCGCGAGGCGCTGCTGTGGGGCATCTGGTGGCTGCGTAAGGCGCACATCCGTCCCGACGTGCTGTACGGGCAGGTGGGCAACGGCCAGGAGGACCACAACTACTGGGGCCGCGCCGAGTGCATGACCATGGCCCGCCCGGCCTTCTCCATCTCGCCCTCCAAGCCGGGCTCCGACCTCGCGGGCGAGTCCGCCGCCGCCTTCGCCGCCGCCTCCATTGCGCTGCGCGACTACGACGCCGGCCTCGCCAACGAGCTGGTGGAGCGCGCGCGCGAGCTGTTCGCCCTCGCCAACGACTACCGCGGGAAGTACTCCGACTCCATCACCGACGCCGCCAACTTCTACGCGTGAGTTGCCACTCCTTTTTGGTACACAATTTACTACTTCAGGAGAAAAATGAACATTTATTTTCGGCTGTCAAGGTGACACTCGCGCCGCGTTGTAGCCACTGATGCCACCCGTCATGCTGGTTAGTTGGCCGTCATGCTGCGACCTTCCTTGCAATTTTGCCCTGAGGAAGGTCGCATCTCAAAGATCGAAACGCTGGCATCTGCGCCTAGAACGCGTCTTCCGAACAGTCAAATAGATACCGACTCCTGCCGTTTCAACATACGGTTTTATTAAACAAATAGCTTTTTCCTGATAATATTTGCAATAAATGCCTTCTTTGGCGTTTTCGAGTCATAAACACAAATTTCCGTAGAAAGAATTTTTTGTTTTCACGTTTTTGTCGCGGTCTATATGTCAGCTGAACTTTGTGTGTCTTTCCAAGACTCGAATTGCTGTTCACGACTCAAGAGGTCGTTTGGGGACAGGGAGTGCACTGCAATGCTGACGGCCGCCTGACGAGTTCGGCAATTATTCAGAAATATGTGCAATACACAGCTGGCGTAAATGCACTCCAATTACATTATTTTTAAAATGTGGTTTTCTGTTGATTGTATACGATTGATTGTTCTTCGGAAATACTTAAAAATGGCTGTATAAAGATACGAGAGTTTTCTCTCACTTTAAGCACAATATATTGGAAGTTACGTTTTAAGAGAAGTCGTCAAAAAACTGCACCGTTAAAATAAAATATTTGTCAGCAAAATGACTCAAGAAACTTTTATTAATAAAATTTAGGAGACAACAACTTGATATGACTCTTACTCATCATATATAAGATGTCTCGATTCTACGAGATAATGAAGTAATGGTTATAATGCGCCTTTGACAATTTCTACAACTATTCCCTCCTTCTGTTTTCCACTTTATTTATTAGAATGAAATATAAATTATTAAACATTGACAAGTACAACCTCTCACAAAACATTTGTTTCGAAAAAAGAATATACTATATACTTTACTTACTATTTTAGAAGGGATTTCGTTTTCGTTTGCAGTGATTTTGTGTACATACCTGTAACAGAAGAAAATGGCCATAATTGAGTGGTTATTAACAACATACAATACTAAAAATTAAACAGTGATGCGATTACCACACGATCATGTTTTCATAACAGACAATAATAATGTGCAAGTCATATCAGATTTAGCTACTATTGATAAATGGATATCTAGACATACTAAAATAACAATTTCCTAATTAATTTACCACGAAAATAATAATGAAATGTATTTTTTCGTGATATGAAATTACATGCATTATCTATTAATTTCAATTAAATCAGAATCAAAATTCGCTGCTAATAGGAAATGCGGTCTCATCCTTTTTTCAGCGAGAATGGCACCGCATTCAGACACTTGCAACAGAGACAAGTAACATGCCCTATCAGAAGCTTTCCACTTATTTCAATATTTCCTTGCCCCTTTGCGTTGATTAAAAATAATGTAGAGAAATTAAATACTTTTAAGGAAAATTACTCTACGAACATGTATTATTTAATTTTTTTCTTTATTCGAAATCTATTGCAGATAATACACGGTGTCATTTCATAAATATATCAGGCAGTCGTGGCCGAGTGGTCTGACTAGAAATCATAAATATATTTATGAACTATTGTTTGACTTATGACTCATTATAGATGAGAGAGACACATTTTTTTAGAAAGAAGTTTAGAAAAATGATACAGTATATCAATAATTACACTACAAACAACATACGTATATATTTCTTTTTATTAAAGTATCTGAGATCTACCACCGCCAGGGCTTGAAAATCGGAACCTCCCGGACAACATTGCAACAGCAGAGATGATGCTGCTAAGCTATCGAACGCGGTGTCATTTTTGATGTCACTACGGTTTTCGTGTACCCAAACTTTAAAGTATTATCGATCTTCTCCGCATGCGCAGATACACTAAAGTGATACGAAACTTGAACTGCGCAAGCACAGAAAATTGATAGTGCTTCAATGTTAGAAGGTGCGCCCTATTGTATTTTCGGTATCTTTAAGAGCCCCTTCATACAATACCATTCAGAAGCGCTTCCGAGTGGCGCGTTTGCTGGCAAAGCATTGGTTTAAACGGAGGCATTCACACGAGGGGCGGGGTCGCGCTTCTCTGGCGCTGGATGGTGAACACGCAGAGCAGACAAGAGTCCGCGCTAGCACCAACAGAACAGTACTAAGTAGCAGGTTTCATAGTAGTTCACTGGGACGCGGTTTTTAACTGTTGGCTGCCTTTCGGACAACGGAACCCATAGCGGTGAGACTCCTCCTCTCGCGATTAAGTTGCGGATGGCGGCGGCTGCGTATGAAGGGTTCTGTCGGCGGCTCCACCGAGTGGCTCCATTTGGAGACAAGCTAAACGCAACTCAACAATAGTCCGTGAACAGAAACGCAAACGGTCACGTAAGTTGAAAGACGGTCATCGCAAGCAGGCATTCACAACACGACGCGAACGGGAATGGGAAAGACCAATCATAGTCAACATTTATCTTGGCTTGGGAACGGGAAACCTCTCGACCAATGAAAGTACAGAAAATGGCAACGAAACGTTCCAGTTGATCGAGAGCGAGACATTGGTCTAGAGCGGAATTGAGAGCGTAGTGTGATATTGAAGTTAAAGCGTGAATTTGCGAAGGTAAGGTTTGAAGCGGGTTATGTTACTCATTGTTGTGTTGATTAAATTATTTTTATTAATTACTGGAGTGTTGTTTTTCTAATCAAATAAACATTTAGAACAAAAATTTTCGAACTTCCAATTGTGGGAGGGGGTTAAGTTCTTCGCTCTCCGCCCGCGCAGATCCTGGGGCTACGAGGACGAGCTGACGTGGAGCGCGGCGTGGCTAGCCCGCGCCACAGGGGAGCAGTGGGTGCTGGACCTGGCGGAGAACTTCTACTCGTGGTACGGCATCCAGTGGAACAACGGCTTCGGCTGGGACGCCAAGGGCTCCGGCGCCGACGCCGTGCTCGCCGGCATCACCGGCAAGCAGGTCTACACCGACAACCTCCGCTCCTACTGCGACCACCTGCTCTACTCGCAGCAGCGCACGCCCAAGGGGCTCGTCTTCCTGGGGCAGTGGGGGTCCTTGCGGAACACCGCCAACGCTATGCTCATCTGCGCTGAGGTAAGGTCGCGTTCGTCTTGCACACGTGACGTTCGTAGGCTTCCGCGGCCGGAGTCAATGCATTCTTGGCTATCCGGGAGGAGCTGCGTCTCGGTCAATTGTGCTGACGTTTCGGCCATCTTGCTGTGGCCTTCTTCAGAGCTATACTGCTGAAGTAGGCCAGCAGTATAGCTCTGACGGCCGAAACGTCAGCACAATTGATCGAGACGCGGCTCATCCTGGATAGCCAAGAATGCCTTGCACACGTAAGATTCCGCGGCGTGATTCCATAAATTCTCGGCTATCCGGGAGACGCCGCGTCGTTGGCTGGAAAGCCGACGTTTCGCCTGACATGTCGCAGGCTTCCTCAGGGCAGTGACTGGGGATATGTCAGCGATATGTCAGGCGAAAGGGCAGCCTCTCAGCCAACGACGTGGCGTCTTCCGCATAGCCAAGAATTTAAGGTTCATCTTGTGTCTGTTTGAGGTTTTATGCAACATCGCCAAACGATTGGGTGTCATTGAAAATGCGGATTGTCAAAATTTGGAAGGCCTTTGTTTCATTTATAGAATAAGAGTGGGGCACAGAGTTTTATAACAACAAAAGGCGTGAATTTTAATCGAAACGATGGTAATGGACTGTCTCATTTATGCTGACTACTACGTGGTTTTGAAAATTATTTTGAATATCGATTATTATTAACATGGTGCCCAGACACTTCCCTCTTCATTTAAAATCAAATGCATACCAAATTTCACAACTATGATTTTTACATTTATTTATTTATTCATTTTTGTTTATTTCCATCTAATTGCTTATTTAATTATAGTGATTATAGATTGTTCATACACTAAGGTTGTTAGGGAGTAATGAGTTTTTATGTAATGAATAGGTGATAGCGACAATGATAAAGAATATATAGGAATAGTAAGCAGGGATAACCGAAATATACCGAGAAGCTTCACCGAGAGATCACTTTGACCGCAAATTACAAATGGATTGGTCGGGGATCGACCCAGGGTTCAAGTAATGGAATTTCATGCGTTAGAGATTACACCATTACGTGACGTTACGCGGCGAATCCATCTTGAATTTTTATGATACCTCTCTCACCTAGAAAAGTCACACAAAAATACGAGCGTCCGGCGCGGTGAGTAGTGTGTGTTAGAAGTACAATATGTCCTTTCACACTTTAATGCAGCAGTAGGCGTTCTCATGATTATTACTTTCGGACTTATTTAAAAGCATCCTTTTTCCCCCAAGCTTTTCTTGTCTCTGATTTTTGTCTCCACCACCCTTTTAATAATTCCAGTGTCTTAGAATATTGTAAAGACAAGTTTTTTTTGTAAATTCTGCAGATTTTTGCAATGTACTTAAAATTTATTTCCGATTCCTTATTCATATCTGCATTTTCATTGGCATTTGTTCCCATATTTTTAAACACTCATTATTTTGAGTACGAAAACCTTCATTTATTTCTGCTGCACTCGCCAATTAGTACGGTAGGATTTTCAAGGAATTGACATAACCGAACATCTTGAATTATAACTATTACCATAATCCAACTATTGTCGTTGTTCAATTTTTTGGCTCACTTATTCAGTCCTCGTCATTACTTTGGCAAAAACAATGCAGATTGTCATCTCAAAAATATCAGTTATAATACATCAAAATCTTTATATGACACGGAAGCGAATATAACTCGGCCACTGGGATACAGAAATATGGCATTTACTCGTCAAAATGTGGGACATAATTACGTACCTGACTTAAAGATAACTTGGGAATCAATTTAACCCACCTGTGCTCCCATTATTCTGATTGTATCAGAAATGCAATCAAGTGCATGAAAATTACATCTTAGTGTTCTCCTTAGCTCCCAGAAAGTCTTTCATTTTCGTGAACTAAGTGTTTCGCTCTCCAACACAAGGTGGAAAGCATTTCATCATATAAACGAATATATTTGCCTCAATGCGTTTCTCAATACCTTTTACAAGTAGATTCCTGTTTTCCTTATTACCATGCGACACTTCCATTAATGCATCATCTTTTTCTGAAGTGTCGATGAGTACAGCAGATTTTATTTTACATTTTTGAAATATTGGAGTTACCTATATTGTTTATTATAATATGCATTGATAGTACATCCAGAAAATAATTTACGTCAAGAAAACTACGACTTTCAATTTATTGAAAAAATAATGAGCTTTATAAACAAACAAGATGTTTCATTGTGACAATATTGAATTAAAGTGAATAGTTTTACAAAAGTGCAAAATGGTGCAAGAGTCGTTTCACGAATATAAACGCTTGATATTTCTGGCATTATTAAATAGAATAAAAAAAAATTGTTTCGAACGCGGAAAGAAGCACGAGAAACCTATGCTTTGCTCACTGTGTTAAAAAACTATTAAATCTAAGATTTTATGAATACATGAAAATATTTGTTCAAATTCCCGTTTTAATTTTTATTAATTAATTTCCTATTAAAAGAGATGGCTTAAAATTAATCAGTGAAGCGATTCAATATCAGTCTTTCGCAAATGTTAATCAAAGCAAGCAAATGAAGACAGGACTTATCGGGTGATATTATACATCTGAATTCATAAAATCTGAAAAGATTTATTTTGACATTTGCTCTAAACAAAACGAGAAGTTTATTAAGATCTGTAACTATTCTAAATCTATTTTTCTTTTTATATCTTATTATCGTCATTTCAACCTAAAGGAATATGAAATACAAGCACATGTGAATAGCGAATGTAAAATTTGTGATCTCCATTTCTGAGTGTCACCCAGTTGTAGGGTTTTCTCACAATAATATATAACGAATAATATACCACGACTGAATATTTTTACCAGGCTGCGCGTCTGAACATCAACTCCAATACGTATTGGAACTTCGTGAAGGAGCAGATCGACTACATGCTGGGCGACAGCGGGCGCAGCTACGTGTGCGGCTTCGGAAACAACCCACCCCTCAGGCCACATCACCGCGGCAGGTGAGCGAACTCGTGACAAACACGACACTGCCCCGACCACAGTGTTGCCAGGTTGAGGTAATCACCCCCTCAAAAGAAACTGCTTCTAATAAAAGAATGTGAAAATATGTAAATGATAGACAAGCACTACTCATTCTTCTAAAAAACGGAGATACCAAAAAACTAATCATTTTATGAATAATATTTTTACATTCTGTTAGAACAGAATTTAGTGCATTGGATTGGAGCAAATTAATGCGTTATTTCTAAACAAAAAATTTCATCTAAAAAAATAATTATTAATATAATTTTTATAAAATATTAACAAGTTACTTAACAACGAGCAACAAGTGGAATAACGGAAATTATTCTTTAAATTTTGAGAACATTTAATTTTAAAATATTGTCTTGTGAAAACTACGCAAAGTACCAGGACGTTATTTTAATTGTGTCTCATAACTGCAACTGGTATGGAATTGATTCACGTTTTAAACAGGGTTTAAAACGTCTTATCGCTCGCAGAGCAAACATAACGCAGCCACACAATAGATAACGCGAGTTATCCCTAGATGAGAGACAGTTTTAAAGGTAATCATGAGATTTCCGCAATTATACTATAATTGAATGATGACAGTTAACATTTCTGGATATTATTTCAAATATTCATTTTATTAGCATTGGGTTCTTTTATTTGAATTTTATATAAATGCATAACACTCATTCTCTAAAATTGTTTACTCACTAAATTAATACTGAAATTCGTGATGTAAACAATTCAATTGAAACAGTTGTTTACTTGAGCTCTATCTGATTTCGTGTGCACTGAAAGAATATTCGTCAACTTTATCGATATTTTAAAGCCGTTGGACTAAAACTAACGCCGTTGGATTATAACTAGTGTATTGAAAAATATTTTTCCAATTTTAGAAAAGTACACATCGATCGATTGATATTGTCGCGAAGTCTCATCGACTCAGCATATAATGATTTACACTTTCTGATAATTTTTTTGAAAAATATTACTCAAAATTGAAAACCGAACCGCAAATACATTCCGCTAACGCATATTTAATTTTTGTATCTCGCGCCAATTTCAGCTCGTGCCCGTCGGACGTGTGCACGGCGAACACGTGCAACTGGAACACGTTCGGCGACAGCGGGCCCAACCCCAACGTCCTGTACGGCGCGCTCGTGGGCGGGCCCGACGAGTGGGACAACTACGTGGACAGGCGCGACGACGCCGTGCAGAACGAGGTGGCGCTCGACTACAACGCCGCCTTCCAGGGCGTCGTCGCCGCCCTCGCCGCGCGCTACGCCTGATGACGCTCGCTTGTCTGCCACACGTCTTTCGCAATTAAATATAACGATTTGAGCTTTTTTTATATTAATCTCCTTGTTTTTTTCGACCATTTCAAATATTCTAATCATCCGATATCTCCTTGTTATTCGCATCGATTCCATTTTATTCCGTTTTATTCCGTTTTATTCCGTTTTATTCCGTTTTATCCCGTTTTATCCCGTTTTATCCCGTTTTATCCCGTTTTATCCCGTTTTATCCCGTTTTATCCCATTCGATTCCATTCGATTCCATTCGATTCCATTCGATTCCATTCGATTCCATTCGATTCGATTCCATTCGATTCCATTCGATTCGATTCAATACATGACGTCATTGCCGCCCTCGCCACGCGCTACACCTGATGATGCGCGCTTGTCTGGCACTTGTCTGGCGCTTGTCTGGGTTTTTCGCAATTAAATATAACGATTTGAGTTTTTTTATATTCCTCTTCCTGTTTTTTTTCGACCATTTCAAATATTCTAATCCTCAGATATCTCCTTGGTATTCGATTCGATTCTAATCGATTGGATTCAATACACGGCGTCATCGCCGCCCTCGCCGCGCGCTTCGCCTGATGATGTTCGCTTATCTGGCACACGGTGTTAACGATGAAATATAACGATTTGAGGATTTTTCATATTCCTCTTTCTTTTTTTTTCGACGATTTCAAACATTGTAGTTCTCAGATGTCTCCTTGGTATTTACTTCAGTTGAATTTTGCCGTATTTTCAATGACTAGATTCAGGCAGCAAGGCCTACTCTTCAGCCTAACCACGCAAATCCGGCTATGCTCCTTTCACAGTCAGACAGAAAAAATTGTGTCTAATATTGTGACAAAAAAACTGGAATTCATTTTGATGGTAAACAGAACGTAACTACGGAGTTCGTTTTTGACCAACAGCTATTTTAATTAACTAAAATTATGTAGAGCGTTTTATTAATTAGCAAAGAATACCTTATATAATACGAGTACAAGAAGGAAAAATATATCGCTTCATCGAGTCTATAAACATACAGTATATTAATAGTAATATATAACTAAGAGTAATGTGTTTTCTTTACTTTCAGTACATAGTGTTTATAAATTCTAACCATTAGTCCTTTTCACCCTTTTTGTACAATATATTTTGAAAAATAAGCAGATCCTTTAACTTAAACGTCATATTAAACCATAATAATTTAAAATGATAATAAACATTGTAGTCGCTGAGAGAACTCAATATGCTCATAAATTTGAATATAGAATTAGATTCACATCCGAATCTACAAAAGTTTTCTCGAACATATAAAAAAGCATTTCATTATTTTGCACAATTTAGTTCAAGGGAACTCACAACTTTATTATTGGTCAACAAAATCAAATATACTTCAAATGGAAAGGTAACTGGACTGAAATGACTGTCATTTTTTTATGAAACTAAGAATGAGAATAATACTTTTTTTTCAGAAAATACACCGTATTTTTACACAATAAATTAAGATCTCCCGTTAACTGTTTGTTTCTCGCAAATCACTATCAAAATTTGTGTCTAAACACGGCAGTATTGTCATTAGTTTTGCACGCTTATCATAGAAATTTGCTGAAATGACATGAAAATATATTAACACATATTTTAAAAAATAATGCGTAGTTGTCTTTTTCTGTTCTATTACATTGAAATTGTTTCAATTAAAAACAAGCCTGCTATGATAACCTGATTGCTAATTAAGCTTAGTCAAAAATATTTAGTTCATACTACGTTGGCTGAAAGATAAGATTGAATTTGAATCTTGTGATACAAACACTGCAACACATCATGAAACAGCAACACTAGCTTTATGTTTTATTCCCGCTCTTCTGTAAAGCCTTTCTTCTCTCGACAATCAGCTCTTACGTGACAATTCACTGAAAAAGATGTTTATCTGGCATTGTGCATGTGAAGCACCGATACGATCGGTGCTCTGCGAATGTAGAAGTGTGGGAGATAACGCCCAGATTCATATCATCCAGTGAAATCACGGCGTTCGGGTACTCAATTCTCCTAGCCTCTGGTGAAAGTGTTCGAAGCATTTTCAAAAGCGCAGTATCAGATAAGATCGAGAGCAGACATCCTATTTATGTTTTCGCTTTTGCGTACATCTGGAAAACCCGAAAATTCCATCATGACAACTGTTGCATAGAATCAAGATATTAATCGATCGAATACAATTAACACAGTTTGTTTGTATTCTATTCCAGTTGGGTGATTTCTACTAAAGTATGTTGAGTAAGGTAATACATAATAATGTAATTATTATTAAAGAAAATCAGAAAAAATGTTTTTGTCTCAAAATGATATAATAACATCGAAAGTGATATTACAACTTAAGATACAGGGTTGCACAGAAAGAAAAATAAGATTTAAACAAACCAGCATATTGTAGAGAGTATAATTATTTATTGGAAAATAACTCGAGAACATACTCGTAGGTTAAGGCTATTTAATCACGATTGCGAACAGTCACTGTTACTTGAATATTACATTGGGTAAATTACTACCATACATTGTACACATACCTCCAGGCGGCCAACAAAAGCCTGCATCACACGATGTACTATGCCCTAGGGGTTTTCCTTCAATGTTTCTCGTATTCGTCGCTTAAGATCTGCCGATGTGTGAGGGTGTGTAGTGCAGACATGACTCTTCAGATACCGTCATAAGAAGTCAAATATGGCAACCGAACTGGTCAGTTGATGTCTCCAAATCTGGAAATTAATCGATCTTGAAAAGCAAAATGACCATGGATAGACGAGCCTTACAAGATATATACCCTAATCCTGTAGGAAGCATACCTGAGGTAGGTTGCGTTTCGCCAGCGTTGAAAGAAAGTTATTTATCATATTCACATGGAGGTCACTAGTAACTGTAACAGCCCTGTCAATATTGTCCTCAAGGAAATAATCGTCTATAATGCCAAAGCAACGGCACACCACACTGTCACACGTTCAACATGAAATTCTCCCATCGG
Source organism: Gryllus bimaculatus (assembly GCA_017312745.1). Lineage (NCBI taxonomy): Eukaryota > Metazoa > Arthropoda > Insecta > Orthoptera > Gryllidae > Gryllus > Gryllus bimaculatus. The sequence continues at coordinate 4,043,500 of BOPP01000046.1, forward strand.
GTTGAGAAGACCGGAATACGTCGTGGGGATGTCTACGTGCTAACCACACGTACCCCCTTAATCCAGGGCCGCGAGGCAGGGACGTCGCCGGTAGGCCTGAATCTGTTCATGGACTATCGCGCCAAGTACATAGTACATGCATATTGTTAAAGTAAGTTTCCACAGAGAAAGAGCGGTGCTCTGGATCTCACATAGTCTTAACAGCAAATGGACGCCCTTCCCTACTTCTTTCCTCGTGCTTATGTCGCGCATGCGCATACACAGTCTCTGGAGTATCTGTCTCTGGAACTCAAATCAGGCTATTCTTTCTGCGCAAGTCTACATAAAAATAAATATCATAAGAAAGTAATATTATTTCAACAACAGATTCAATATTTTAAAACTCAATTACTTTGAAAACGCAGTTATTTGAAAAAAATAATGTTAACTGTTGAATCTAAAAATGAATTAAAATATTAAAAATTTACATTCAGAACATTTATACTATAACATTCTTTACTGTACAGAGAGTACATGCTTTTATTCCTAAATATGTAATTCAAAGGACTGTTTAATTGTTTACTGAAATAATTTGTGTAGTTTTGTAAGGAAAAAACGTTTTACATCAATTCTATGAATGTGAATAATGTGTATCAGTTATTGTATGTGCACAAAAGAAAGAACATGACTTTATGCATATTTAATCATGAATACTGTTAGCATTCCGGCTTTCTAGCGTCTCTTGAATTCGCTAACATTTCATATCCATTTAACTACAAAGAAGTTTATTAATAATGCATTGGCACAAAAGAACTTCTGAAAACGAAAAGTATACCGAAAGAGAAGAATATGCAAGTCAAATGTGCAAATAAGAATTATATCAACACCTCTGCAGCGTAAATGGAGACCAAACTCTAATTAAGTCGTTTTAGAACAACGCAGGCGAATATGCTTAAGGCTGTAAGTGAATACGCCCACAGCCTTCGTAAAACCCCGCAGTGAAATTCCAGTAAGCCTCTGCACTTTCCTGGCGAGGTCTCCACAGGGCCCCGAGCTCTCGGGAGGGTAGCGCTTATTTTAAGCGCGACCTTGGCTCTCGGGGCATATTTTGTCACGTGTCGTGCTTCCGAAATTGTTCATCAAATATTCATAGGGCGCCCCGTGCCTTCGTTAAAATGCCCCGTTTACACGTTTGCTTATTACGCGAAAAGGGCTCGGAGAGGTGAAGGGCGCCTGCGGGCTTCCGCCCGCGACTGAAAGGGTGGCACCCCCCGCCCTTCGCCCTCAAGTGACTGGGAGCCCTTGTCATTAGAGCGCCTCCAGAACGTCACATTTCCTCTCTCTCCGAGGGAGGACGCGCCCTTCGCCAGCCGTGGCGGGTCTTAGGTCAATCACTCCTACACACCAGACTCCCCGACCCCTAAGCCGTTTCGGAAATTTCTAAGACGAAAACCCCTTTATCGCCGGAGAGGGGAGGACTCTTTCGGGCAGGTTAAAATATATTTCCGACAAATGAAGAGAATCGGGACGCAGAAAATTGGGAAGGAGAAGGGTCCAATTGAACGGAAGAAATAGGGACAAAAGGGAGCGGTAATGCGCGAGGGGAAGACGCGATCGGGGCATAAATAAAGAACGGAGCGACAGAAGAAGCCCCACGTGCCGGGGAGCCTCTTTCTTCCTGCGAGCTGCCCGGAGCGCTGCGTTGCAGTTCGTCCCCCGCGTTCTCAGCGCTTCTTCTCCACGCAACACGCGTGGCTGGGAGGCGAGGATGGAAACATCTTGCTTCCGCCTATTGCGTTTCACTAGTTCGACATACCGTGGACGCTTTAAAATTCAAATTTCGTATCAAAATATCTCGCTTAGTAAAAAAGTAATAATGTGATATTTTTCAGATATTTACGTTGCTTAAAATATATTTGAATAGAGTTTACTTTGCCTAAAAATGATTTGTATTGAAAATAGATTTTATAATTCTATTTTCATTTAGAAAACAAGACGAAAGGTCGGTGTCTTCTTTCCACACATTTTTTTATTTTATTTTAGTGTGAACTACCAGAATTTAAAAAAAAGTCGAAATCCTACCTATTTCCATGCAAATATATTTCAAAACCATGAAGATTTATTACAACAAATTGTTAATGATGTTTAAGATTTCTAATATTTCTGAAGTAACCAACAATATTTTACGACACATTATTGTATTACAGAGTTAAGTATTATTTGTAGCTGATACGTTTATTTCATGGTAACACGTATACACTTCTCCAAATATACTCCGTTAAATACACAGCCAATTACAGGCGCAGGTTCACTGTTGTATGCTGTGCACCTTAACAAAATATCTCCTTTATTGTCATTAATAACGACAATACACTTTGTAAAGTGTGAATAAGTAGTAAAGTTATGTTTTTTACAACTTCAAACATGACTGTATACATTTTATTTTTCTTGTTATAACAATTCATAAAATACATTTTAATATATTTAATCAATAGTTTCTCTGAATATCAACCGCAAACGTGCAGTACACGGCACTGTGCGAGGTAACAATCAACGAGTGCTACGGCACAACGTGTCTACTTCGGGGAAGAATCCAAAATCACACCACATTCGATATCTCCTTGCCACAACGCGGCTTGAAAATACCACCATTCAGAAGAAGTGAACAAAAGTAACTTCATACGGCAGATTGCCCTGTCTCGAGTCGATTACCTCCGCCAGAGAAGCAGCTCAGCCGCAGGGCGGCGCGAGGAATGCATTATCTATTCTCTACAAAACCGTAATCCTTCAACCGCCCAAATGTTTTTCCAAAAGACGTCCTCTCGCGACGCGGATATCGCCCTCGCATTGAGCGCAACCAAAAAGAAAGTAACGAGGGAGGGTTGGGCGGCTGAGGCAACGTTAGCGGGAGAGGTAGGGCAGACGGGCGGAGCTGCGTGGGTGGCGGGGAGGAGCGGTGAGGGCAGCGGAGAAAGCAGGACTGATGAAGGCGGCGGAGCGACGGGGAGGCAGAAGCAGTGTGGGTGCGGACTGACGGCAGGTCTTGAGGATGAAGAGGATTGGCAGGGATGCGGGGAGACGGAGTGGCAGGGCCGCGGGTGCGGCGGTGGGTAAGCGGGGCGTGGAGCGCCAGGGGCGGTGGGGCGCCAGGAGCGGCAGGAGCGGCAGGGGCGGAGGGGCGGTAGGAGCGGCAGGAGATGCAGGGGTGGCAGGGCGGCAGGGGCGGCAGGGGCGGCAGGGGCGGCAGGGGGGCAGGGCGAGGAGCGGCAGGGGCGGCAGGAGCGGCAGGGCGCGGCAGGAGCGCAGAAGTGGCAGGAGCGGCAGGAGCGGAGGAGCGGCAGGGCGGCAGGGGAGGCAGGGGAGGCAGGACGGCTGGACGTAGGGGCGGCGGGGGCCCGGGCGGAGGTGGAGCACGGCGGCGGGCGGGCAGTGTCAGTGGCAGGCTGGTGAGGCGGCGGGGCGCGGGCGGCGGGGGGTGGGTAGACGGCGTCACCATAGGCCGGTGGGGCGGCAGGGTGATGAGTGGTGGGATGATGGGGTCGTGTGTGGTGGGGTGGTGAGGTTATGGAGTGGTGGGGGTGGCGGTTGGGCGGGGTAGGGGTGCGGGACGGCGGTTTGCGGGGTGCGGGGTGGCAGGGCGTCAAAACATACGGGCGGTGGGCCTCTGAGGGCAGCAAGTGCGGGGGAGCGTTGTAGCGGCGGCAGCGGGGAGGCGGAGCAGTGGGGGCGGCATACCGCACGGATGTCGGGGCAGTGTTGAGGCGGTGTTTTTGGGTCATAGGACTGGGGGAAGACGTGGTGGTGGGCCGGTGAGAGAGCGGGGCGGTGGGATGGGTCGCTGGGGTGGTAGTATGGAAGGCAGGCGGGGCGGCATGGAGGCGGTGCTTCGGGGTGGCAGGGGGAGAGAGCATGGGCATGCGTGGCGGATGGTGGCGATTGCGCGGGGGCGGCGGAGCCGGCGAGCGTCAGGCAGTGGGGGGCGGCGGGGGCGGGCGGGAGTGGCGGGGGCGGCGGGGCGGCGGGGACGGCGGACGGTGGGATGGTGGACGGCGGGGGAGGCTATAGCGGTGGGATCAACAGGGTAGGCGTGTGGCTAGACCTGCGGGGAAGGCGTCATGAGGGAAAGACGACGGGCAAACACGAGTGCAATAGCATTGTTGCAGCGGGTGGGCTGGAGGAGGCCTAGAGGGAGGCGCGGAATTCAATGTCCCCCGCGGCGAAAAAAAAGGCGCCGAGGCCAGAAAAGAAAAGCGGGAAAGCGCCAGGGCTGCCCTCCCCTCGCGCATGCGCCGTCGCCGTCAATCCGCCAGACGTGGATGCAAGGTGGTGGGCGCGCCGCACCGCGGTTGACAGCCGGAACAAATCTTTATGGTCTCCTGTTCCATCACGCGCACGCGAGGAGAGGAGGCGGGCGCGGCGGCGCGGCCGGGGTTTCTAGGCCGGCCAGTCAGAGGCGGGTGACTAGGCAGAGAGATAATGTTCTAAAGAGAAGGGTGGTCGATGTAATGTGGAAGTGGATACAGTGAAACCTATAAGAAAGGTGATGGAATATAGTTATGGTTTCCTCACGAAATAGTGTTTCGATTGAGAAATGTAGAAATGGAGGATGAGATATATGACATGAGTAGTTTATGATTCATTAATAAGTTGATGAGAAAAGACAAAGTCTACTGGTTGTGAAGAGCAATTGGGAAAAAAGAAAAGATGCATAATAGTATGGCGACATTTTGGAAACCTCTTTAAACACAAAAGAGGAATGTAATGGTAATATTTTGAATGAAAACATTAATCGTGAGTGAAATTTAATCGTGAGGTAATAGTCTGGTTGAGTATGTTGAAATTACAGTATTTGATTCCATATTACTCTCTTGAAGTGGCTTTTGTTGGCATCAAGAATGTTTAGTGTTGTTCAGAATCTAAACATATATTATTCTGAAATAATACAAAATTTTGCGAGAAGTTACGAGCCAACGAATATCTCGTAACATTCTTTGTATTAATTACAAATATTTGGAAAAAATAAATAATTCATGAAAGTTTTACTTTTCATGGGTAACAAACGAGTAATTGCATACGCGCAATGCGATGACCAAGGTCTTCAGCCCATAATTTGTTTCATTGTCACTTGATAAGGCCGGGTTTTGCTTTTCTGTATTTGTTGCGGAGTTACTCGTGACCCGAAGCAGTGTAAAAAGTGGTTACGCAGTTTTGGCACAAAAGACTGCGCGTTAATGTTTGAAAATTGTATTCAGCAATTATACTTGTATTTAACTCCATTGCCTAGAAATTTGAGTTTCTGGACCAAAAAGACTATTAAACTAATAGATATTAATATATCAGGTGGGAGGTGGTAAAGACGTACATATGAATAGTAACTTTCACAAGAGGTTTTCACAATAGGAGTTTTATATAACCATATAATATTATATATTGTCACAAATACGCTGATAATCAGCAGTCCGCAATACCGAGGATGTCTAACGGAAGAGCACATAGCGATCTCGGAACGAAGATTCGGATTGAGTTCCACCCGGCATGAGTATTTTGTGTGTTCTCCTTTCACCCCTCTCTCATCATATCATTAATGTGCATGCTTTACAGTTTACCATACCATATTAATGCAATAGTGATTGCTATGAGCCTATATGATGATTGCACTTAAATTAATAAAAAAACAAACATGAATGACTTCAAAAACGACGAAACTGTGAATATTCGGGTTTACATCTGCTATAAAGCTGGAATGTCACAGTGAAGAATATGGCCGGTATCACTACTTCCTGAAAAACGTAGCCAGTTAATTTTACAGTGACGAGACCATGCAGAAAACCGAGAGAAATACCCTTGCAGCATTTCAAGACATTTTCAACCCCTGGACTTTAACATTTCAAACATGTGAAACACTCAAGCTCTCCTCTTTTCTTTATCTAAATACTTATGTGGTTGCATATATGTACTGTATACATGTCATCGTTTGTTATTAGTGCGTGTGTTATTTACCACATACAATTCATATCAAAGCATTCGGAACCACACAAAACAAATATAATTTTTTTTTTTTTATTTTTTTTTTTTTTTCTTCTTTTTTTTTTTTTTTTTTGCAAAAACTATTATCGCATAAACTAGTCGATACCGAATTCTGAAGTTATATTGGATTGAGAGGTAAATTATTTCCAGTGGTTTTGTTTGTGTATTACAGGAAAAAGGTTTTTTTGTAGACAGTGTTATTA
>BOPP01000046.1:4052985-4066226 GCA_017312745.1 Gryllus bimaculatus
TCGCCGCCAACTTCGTGCCGACTTCGTCACCGCCTGCGCCGCCGCCTTTGTCCCCGCCTGCGCCACCACTTTCGGCGCCGCCATTGTACCTCTCGGTGCAGTCTTCGACCTCCCCATCATCGCCACCCACTCGGGCGCACCTGGCCCACCTCGTCACCACCGTCACCCCCTTCCGCCTTGACACTCTTGTCTCACGCATGCAGCAACCCTCGCCGCCCTCATATCCTCCATCAGCCTCACCAACACCGCCGCCCCCACCGCATTCGCTACCTCCACCATCCACATAGTCCTCACCGCGTCCTCTTCGCCACCGACTTCATCCTTTCCCTTCGTTCCCCTCACCAGGGGCTCCACGCCCGCCCTTTGCCCCGTCCCCACCCACCAGCGGCGCTAAGGCTGTTAGAGGGCGCTGAAAGCGTTTCGCCGTTCTGAGTAATTGCTGTTGTGTTCAGGGAACGTGGGAAATTAATTCCATATAAGCTGCGCTGTTGTTGCTGAAATATCCACGTTGTAATTCTTCACAGAACCCTCTAAGTTTGGAGACGTTGTGTTTTGACGTTATCTCTGGTTCGCTGCACGCGTTCTGAAATTATAATTTCGGGCGGGAAGAGATGACATGCTATCTCGACAGATCTCTCAGAATGAGAAACTGGGAAACAATCGCAGGAGATTAGCATGACGGATTTTGATTTCTATTTTCATAAGATTATCATGCAAGTTCTGTTCTATGATTTATTTCAGCACAAGTTAATGAAAATGCAGCTACTGCTGTTATCATCTTAATTGTAACATTCATTTATAAAACTATTTTTGAAGTGTTAGCTCTTGAGACTTACATCTGTAAACCAACGAGGAACGGCAGCCAGATTACGGGTTGCGAAGCTACTAGCATCAAAAACAGTACAACGTAAACTATAGTTCTGAAAAATACACCGTATAATATTTCCTTCCGCATTTTCTTTTTTTCTTTCATTAACGTGGAAAGCTTTCCACATTTATATTCACATGTCTCTCACGTCAGTACTAATCAAAAGTACTGCACGAAAAATACCTAGAAGCTGAAAAACAGTATCCCTGCGGACTTACAAATTAGAAAAACTTTAATTAAATCACATGAATGAAAAAACATTATGTACGACACGCTAATGATTGTTTAAAAGTGACCTAATTCTAAAATTAAGCGAGAAATGTGAATTAAGGGATGTTAAATTTGATTATATTAATTGTGTTTCAAATTGAAAAATTAGTAAAAAAATATTATCCTCGAGAATGTCTCAAGAATTTTAAACACGAGATTACAAAATGAGAATTTTAAGCAGATTTAGGAAATGTAATGAACCTGAAAGTTAAAGAAAACGATTTGAAAAGTTGATTTATTTCCAAACTGAGAAATAGTGGAGAATAAATAAAACCATTTAGGACAATAGAATAAAACTATATAATATGATTTACATTTAGGATTACATCAAGATGTGCTTAGAGCTTGAAAATATAAAAATCGAGAAATTATGTAAGAGGAAACGAAAAAAGGTTAAATGTGAAGAACATTTAATAAACATAAACGAGAAAATAAATCGAGATTGAAATAAGAAAAGATAGAAGTAGAATAACAAAATAAATATCCATATATTAGTTTGATGCAAGAAACTGTCAGAGCAGTTGAGAAGAACTAAAGGATTTGTAGAATAAAAAACAAATATACGAATAAAAATATAGAAAGGAAAACTAAAATCTGAATAAAAAAAGATTAAATAGTAAATGTGTTACTCGTGGTTTAATATTTGGTAGAAGATCTTAGGTATCCAAATATCGACTTGGATTTTTTTTTACCTTAATAATAATAATAATAATAATAATAATAATAATAATAATAGTATATATAATGATACTGAATGTAAGTATTTACAGTAGGGAATAAAACTAATAATTATACAAGGGATTTCTTTCATCCCTCCAGGATGAAAGTGATTTCAAGGAAACGATCATGCTGATAAGGAAAATCATTATAAAAAGTTTCTATCACACAAGGTTCTAAAGATATGAATATATTTAATATTTGAAATAATCAAAATCCTTGCATTGTCACTTGCGGTTATATTGGTACACCTTTTATGAGCATGCTTCATACCAGGTAACAACAATTTAAAAGTGGAATAAACATATTTGTGCAATAATATTGAAACATCTTGGGAGATAAAATTCCTATTGCATTGATTACAAATACTTTTGAGCCTTTTCACTTTTATTCTTGTATTTCTGTTTACTCTCTCTGACAAGAAACCAGCAATATTCTTCCATCACTGCGGAGGTCAGAAATGCAGGGACTATAGGAGGTGAGGATTTCTGGGAGCCTGCTACGGAAGTTGGAACTGAAAGGGACTGTACGGAAGTTGGAACCGCAGGAAGGGACTGTACGGAAGTTGAAATGCCGAAGGGACTGTACGGAAGTTGGAACCGAAGGACTCTACGGAAGTTGTGCAACGCTGAAGGGACTTGTACGGAAGTTGTCAACCGGAAGGACTGTAATCGGAAGTTGCAACCGAAAGGGACTGTAACGGAAGTTGACCCAAGGGACTGTACCGCGAACGTGGTGGAACCGAAGGGACTGTACGGAAGTTGCACGACCGAAGGGACTGTACGGAAGTTGGAACCGAAGGACTGTACGGAAGTTGAACCGAAGGGACTGTACGGAAGTTGGAACCGAAGGGACTTTACGGAGAGGTTGCGACACCGAAAGGGACTGTACGGAAGTTGCAACCGAAGGGACTGCTCGGATGTCAACGACGGTATGTAAAGTTGCTTACATCCCCCGGACTGTCGGGGAAGAAGGGTACTGTACGGAAGTGGAACCGAAGGGACTGTAGCGGGAAGTTGCAACGAACAGGGACTGTACGGAAGTTGGAACCCGAATGGAGGGACTGTACGGAAGTTGCAAACACCAGAAGGTGTACGGTTGGCGACTTTACGGAAAGTTGCAACCGAAGGGACTGCACGGAAGTTTGCAACACTGAAGGGACTGTACGGAAGTTGCAAACGAAGGCGACACTGTACGGAAGTTGCAACGGAAGGACTGTACGGAAGTTGCAACCGAAGCGGACTGTAACGGAAGTTGCACCGAAGGGACTGTACGGAAGGTTTGAACCGAAGTGACTGTATCGGAAGTTGCGAACCGAACGCGACAGTTGCAACGAGGACGCAAGGTTCAACCGAAGGGACTGTACGGAAGTTGGAACCGAAGGGACTGTACGGAAGTGAAGACGTCAGGGCCTCGTACGCGTTTAGGAGAGGATGTACGGACTATTACGACAGGTCAGGGCCTGCAGACTTTAACGAGGTGAGGACTTCAGGGAACTTGTACGAAGGTCAGAACCGCTGAGAGCCGTACGGCGCCAGGGCTGTGCGCAGGTGACGGCTTGCGTGCGTGCGTGGGCGGGGGCGAGGGCCGGAGGTGGGCCCCAGGCTGCAGGCCCGTCCCCAGGCGCGTGGGCGGAAGACCGCCTCCCGCGAAGGACGGCCATCGAGGGAGCGGCCAGCGCCGGCCCGGGGCAGCGTCGCCAGGGCGGGCGTCGGAGCGCGTGGGCAGCCGGCCCGTCGCGGGAGCAAAGCGGCAGGTTGCTTGTGGAGGAATTACACGGCTGAGGTGGCGGTAGTGGTGCAAGACCATGAGCCGTGGCGGCAACTGCTAAAGCATATGTAGCGTCTGACAAACAGCTGAGGCATTTGGGGCATTAAACAAACAGCGCAAGCACGTGGTTATTGATGTGTAGTATAGGTGAATTTCGCGCTTATAGGTACGTGGACATACTTTATTAGTACGTACACGATGGAAGATACTTTAACTGTTTATGAAAAAAAAGACTTGCTAATGGGGAGCTGAAATTGTTGTGGAGGTTGGAACAGAGGTAGTAGAATGGATGGTGGGTGTAGAAGTAGCATGGTGTCGACTGGCAGAAGTGACAGGCATGTAGTGGGAGGAATCAGCGTCGGCGGCGGGGGTGAAAGCAAGGGTGGTGAATGCAGCACCGAATGCTACGCTGAGGGCGACAGTAAGAGCTTAGATTAGCGTAAGCGAGGACGACAACGAGGATGACAGTGTGGGCGACAGCGAGGGCAGCAGCTAGGGGTGCGTCGGGAAAGGTGACGACGCGGTAGCGTAGTTTGTGGCGGGGGTAAGAGAGGTGGTGGAAGCCGGAGCGAGTGAAGTGGCTGCAACGGAGGGAGGTTGCGGCGGTTGAAGTGACATGGCACGAGGGAGCGGTGGAGCAGCAGTAGCAGATGAAGGAACATGTCAGTGAACCTGCCGGCCCCGCAGCAGTGGCGGTGGAGGCAGTGGAGACAGGGGCAGGAGGTAAGAGGATGTGATGACGGCTGTGAGGGGCACAATGACGCCAGAGCACATCAGCGGCCATCTTGCACACCAACGGGAACTTTCTTGCTTTTACGTTTCCATGTACTTACAGCAGGGTCGGAATCACTCTCGGTGAATTTTCTAAGTGATTCTTAGTGAATCTTACTAAGCGAATCATACTTAGTGAATCTTCTTTCTTTGTTACTCGGGAAGTTAGGTGGATTTAACAGGTAGATATTTTTAGTAAAACTTAATAAAGGTAGTGCGCGCATTATGGTATTATAAATTAATAAATCACGTCCATTTTTTAAGACACAATTAATGGAAATTTCCATTGCTCACAAATTTAAAATTAAAATGTCTTTAATAAGAGCCGCGTAACGATACAGAGCACACAACAGAAAGTTTTGACAATGTAGAGTGGATTAAAAACCAGTTCTGCCATGGAAATATGAATGGGTCGCGGTTAGATGTCAGCGTTAGAATCGGATTTTGCTGTGTGGTACAAATTCGTTAAGAGATTCAGTCTTGTAACTTGCAACAAGACAGCTAGTAAAGTGCCAAAGAATGGACATTCCAATATTGCATTCTAAAAGTCTGATCACAGCAGTTTAGTTTCCTGAAGCGTATATCAAGAACATATGTTTTATCACAAGAGATGGTGGAGATTATCTGCTCTGTATGGTGAAATCTGGTGCCGACCTTCTCGTCGGCTTGCAGGGTTTTCCCTAACGAGATATTCCCACCCTGCCAGGCACCGACCCAACCGGTACAAACTCTGATCTCGCAACATATGTAGTTATGTAGAGCGTGTAAATATGTTTGTGAATAAGGGGTGAGGATGGGACAAGAAAGGCGATGGAATGATTGCGCGCAATTCTCGGCGCATTTTTTTAGTATTCCGCTCCAGCATTTGCCTGGTGTTGATCGGAACTATCACGAAAAACTGCCGATTCGTGCAGCCAGCCGCAGGAATTCTCATCCAAACCGTGGCTGAATTTAACATAAATTCCTAGCTAGTGTCAAAAGTCAGTGCCATTGCCGCGTCTGGAATCCTAGAACCTCCTTAAAGTGGCACAGCACTGTTATCATTAGAGTCCTAAGACTACGTGCCTAATGGAAACCGAGTAATTGAAGTGTTCAATTAGTAATAGAAAGAATACAGTCAAGTCTGTAGTGATCGAGATTCACATAACGTGAAAATAAGAGGCCGCTTTATTGGAGTTTCGAGTCACCAGGTGGTTGGCAGCAGGGGAAACGGGCACCTCTAACTGGACCGAGGTTACGAGTTACCCCCGTCAGAGATGAAGACTGGCGTTGAGATGAAATGGTCGCAGTGACCCGGCGAAAGGGATGGCAGTTCTGGAATGCAGAACGCTAAGGACAGAGAATGCCGGGTCGGAAGGAAGGGAAGCCAGAGAGCGAGGGCGTTCAGGTCGTTACGCAACGGAGGGGGCGGGGGCAGCGGCGGAGGCGGCAGCGGAGGCGGCGGCCCCGTTAATGAAGCCAGGCGGGCTGCATAAGCGTCAGAGGTCTTCGCCTCGTTTCAGCGGGAACGGTCTACCATCATTGCTCTCGTCAAGACTGCTGGCACCTCTGGTGACCACACGAACACAACTCTTTGGCGCATCGAACACTAATAGAAATTACAACACGTCTCAGAATTAAAACTCGCCATCCCAGAAATGTATTTCGACAAACATAAAATACTTCTTAGTGACATATTATTGTAATTCACTCTGAACCCTTACAATAATTATGCACAAGAGGAAATGTTACTATTAAAATGTACTACGTGGAATGCACTACACGAATATCGAAAACCCCAAAAACATTGTTTCGTATCTAATGCTTAGTTCTAGAAAGTTCTCTATTCGCCCAATCACGACATGGAGTGTTTATTTGATTTTGGGAAATAATACCTCCGCACATTTCCAGATAGATACATTTATTATGTCCTTCATAGTCACCGCAACAGACTAAGACAACTACTGTTTTAATACCTGGCTGAGCTAATATGGTTCAGTTGGACCGGCAATTATTGGAGAACTTAATGTTTCCTGGCATTTAGCCACGCTTCTTTTACCTGCCGCTACCGTGTCGTCGCACCCGGAGGATTCCATCCTTAGAAATCCCACTGCTCTCAATCGGCTTTGAATTGGTGAACTCTGGTTTCAAAAGCCAGTGCATAATACACTATGGCCGGATATTCAGAAAGCCTATCGCAGTTCATGACAAAGGGTGAAGAAACAATGTTGCATTTATGATGTATCTTGCTGTAAAGGATCTTTTTTGAGGTCGAATATTTCAGCTGCTCTTCTCACTTGCATAATTCAGAATTAAGTCTTTTGCTTAGTTACATTTTCATTACCAATATCAGATGTGCTTTTAATGATCGGACTTTTATGAAAATGAAAATTATAGTAAATGTGAACACAGTGGAGAATTAGTCCGTTTATAGAATTTACGTATGCTGTAATTAAAAGTGAGATACGATTTAATTTTGCATGCTAGAAAGTAGTATGAAATCTATTTTTCTAATAAATGTTCATAGAAATAAAATCATAGGTATCGGCTACGGTAGTTAAAGTTATTAATAGAAATTAAATAACTTCTGACAAGGTGTTCAGTAAATCATAATAATCACAACAATATCAAGGGTAAAAAACAGAAGTTAATATTCAAACAAAACATTATTTATTAAATGGGAATTGTATTAATTTATTAATTTAATACAATTCCCATTTACGGCAATACCTTCTCTAATAGTGCATATAGTGATATTTCTTGTTTTCTCCGCACATCTCATTTTCCAAATTTTTATTATAATTTTCGACTCTTAAGCATTCAAAACTATATTGAGTATTTTAAAGGCTCTGGTCTTGCGGGTAGTTCATTCCAGATTTCCGTTTTCTGCAGGCAGAAAATTGTTGTATTTTTCATAGGAATCACAACTTACAAACGTGCATATATAATAAATGAATACTGAAGTAAAAAGAGCGTCAATGATAAAGAATTTAAACATATCGATGAAGTGAAGTTCTTTTAAACACAAAATGTTACTCACAAAATGTGTACATATAACTCCGGAAACACTTCGTAATTTTTTGAAAAATATTAATACTTTGTCCTATCCTCTGCCTTTACTTACACACACTTACACTAACATGCATTTCACTATCACTCATGCCTATATACCAGTTGGGAGTTTAGAGTTAGTTGGGTCCCGGGCGGTGCCCTGCTGGCGTGAGATACCTGGTTGAGAGAAACCCCGCTAGTCGACGGTAGCCCGGCGCCGGATCTCACCATCCAGCGGGGAAAGATAAACCGCCACCTCACGAAAAAGAAAAATGCACTACCCTTGTGACCTAGACGCGCCCGGAACCAATAAAGGAACAGTCGATGAACAGTATCATCCGTACCCGCCCGTGACTGTGCTCGCGTTGGCCACCGCCCCTCCGCCGTCCACCACGGCGCGTCCCCGCCTTCGTCCACGCATTCGTCACCGCCTTCGTCACCGCCTTCGTCACCGCCTTCGTCACCGCCTTCGTCACCGCCTTCGTCCTTTCCTTTTCGTCCTCTTCCTTGCGTCACTCTGCCTTCGTCGCGCCTGCAGTACGTTCGTCGCCGAGCCTCTGGCCTTCATCGCACGCCGTCGTCCCCCCGGCGTCGTCCTAGCTCCGTCCCCAGCTTCGTCCCTGCCACCGCCCCTCCGCCGTCCACCAGGGCGCGCTGTCGTGCCACCTCTCCCACCCCGCGTCGCCGCAGGCGGGGCGGACCGAACCGGCGTGGCTTGTCCGATGTGGCCAGCGCATTGACGTCAACAGCCGACTTCAGATTCGCGGCGGACGCCGCGCACCTAACTAGTTAACCGGCGCGACGGTGTTGACTCGGCTGACAGGCGACTCGGCCGAATTAGTCCGCTCCCGCCCCCGTCGTCCTGTGTTACGCAAACGCGTGGGCCAAGTCGCGGCGCTAACCCCTGAGCAAATACAGTCACGCGCCTGCGCCCCCGCCGCCGCCGTCGCCGCCCGCGCGCTAACTAAACGATTACCCTAATTCCTGCGACTGCCAACTCCCACTGGAACAATTAGCGCGACAGCTCATTGATGCAACTCGATTCTCCAACTTCGCCCTTCACAGTTTGCTCCGCTAGTGGACAGTGCACTGTAGCTCCTAACAAAATAAAATTTAAAAAAATTAAAAATAACTTTTAAATTTCCCGTTGAGTTTCAATCTTAGAGCTTTTGATCTTGTGAACTTCGTATAAAGCTCATTTTTCACAAATTTTCGTTAAATGTTTTCAACTAGAATTATTGTCAACTAATGTTATTTAGGTGTGTATTGTTCAAACTTTATTCTTAGATCATTTAATAATCATTACAATATTTTCACTATTCAGACGGCAAATTGTTCGTTAATTGTGCCGTCGACATTATCGGTGGAGAGTTTTATGCTTCACCACATTATAAACTATAATATTAAGTTAAATGGTTT
The DNA here is from genome assembly GCA_017312745.1 of Gryllus bimaculatus. Taxonomy (NCBI): domain Eukaryota; kingdom Metazoa; phylum Arthropoda; class Insecta; order Orthoptera; family Gryllidae; genus Gryllus; species Gryllus bimaculatus. The sequence continues at coordinate 4,061,831 of BOPP01000046.1, forward strand.
TTTTTACAATATTCTTTAATATTTTGATTTAAAAACATATATTAACAGTTTCGTTTTACAAAGAAATGTTTTAAGTTGAGAAATAATTTTCAGATAATTGAACCACATTCTTATACCTCAACTCTTTCTTTCAGTAGAATTAGTTTTGAAACTCAAATATGTACACTTAAAACGTTTATCACAAAATATATAACACGGTACTTAGTTGTTCTTTATAATTCGCTATCGACCACACGTATTAAATACGTGGATGAATATACTTAAGACGACATTGAACTGATCTTTTTAATTTCATCATAACATTCAGAACAACGTACAACGGTGGGGGCTTCTGGTGAGTCATATTTAGAAACCAGGAACTCTTCATATTTTCTTTTCAATTTCTTGAATCCGACGGGGGTACGTGTTCCAGGGAGCTTCTATTTCATTCCATGCTCCCTCGCTGCTGCAACTTCTCGAGTTACGTAAGGGGGAGATTGCATTCGTCTGTTGTTTTCTCTTCCAAGAAGCGACGCATCGAAAGTAATCCTCAGGATGTCATTTTCTCTCCTTGGCAAGAAACTCGGGGCCCTTACGCAACGAAGTTGCGGAGTTTCGCGTCGCGCATTCGGAGACGGAGACCGCTCTCTATTCAATCTCAGTTCCGTGCGAGCGAATCTGAAATTCATGTTCCGTGAAAAGAGATATTGTTTTCTGTCACAGCGTGACCATTCCCCATTATTTTTCTCTCATACGGTTTCCTGTCAATTTGCCGTGTTAAGTTACAAATGGAATGCCTCCAACTATTCAAAGTCTTATAAACTAAATAGAATTTTCATTAGAAAAGCGAATTTTTAATAACATTAACAAAAACTATACCTGAACTGACTCTCAATACAGTTTGATTAGCCAATTACCCTATTGTGTTTGTGAGGGCTCTTCAATTATTCATTTTTACGAGGATTAGAAATATATGAAAATGTTACAACAAAAGAAAAAAAGCATAGTTGGGGAAATATTAATCATTCAAATAGAGGGGGAGATGAAGAGTGGAAATTCTTTTCTCTCGAGAAATTTCTTGGCTATTGTTAACTAGGTTTAGAGCTAGATTATTAGGATGCATTTTGAGATTCTTATGTAAGAAAGAGTAAAATGTTTGCGTTTGAGTCCTTATGTAAGTAAAAAGTGATTTTCTTCGGTGCGAGGCAACTATAAATTAAAGAGCGCCATTACTTCGTTGGTTATGTATCGTGTGTGCGGTTCTGTGTCATCTACTGTTGTAGTTCATTACGCGGTGAAACAAAACTCTCCACCGATAATGTCGACGGCACACTTAACGAACCATTTGCCGTCTGAATATTAAGCATTATAATTATTAATAAATTATCTTAATAAAGTTACTTATCTTTGTATCTTATAATACTAAATATGCACTATTTCAATAATAACTTCAATATTGAATTGAAAACAAAACAGATGAGGTATCATTAATGATAATTATGTCATACTGTTAAATAATTGTAATTTTATTACAGAGCTTCACATCAATTACACTAAGATAGAAAATTACATATAACATACATTTCGGAAATAATGAACTTTTAGAGAGAACTAAATAACAATGCGTAACTCAATTCTGATCTAAAGCATGCCGTGCTTGCAAGGTATATTCGAACACACACGCATGCGTGACTCACGTACATCGTCCCTCACATCAAGAGAACAATCAGAACACGAGTGGAAACCGATTAAGCGCCGCCATTACAAGTAGCAATTTGGAGGACAATGATACCATTTCGATTTTCGTATTGCACGGCACGTGAAGAGCAAGACAATTGTAACGGTTATCATCGTTGAATCCAGGTTTTGGCAGCAGACAAGAAGTCCAGTATGAGAAGATTTATTTTGAAATAGTTTCCTGTAAGTATTTGTAAAGTGTCAGTTGCGACGGTGCAATGTATATACAATCGTTTTATGAAAAATCTGTGTGATATGAAATTTTTTTTCTCTTTCCTACGCGAATGAGTAATATGAGAATACTTCATGTCATATTTCTTTGAAAGTCACTTTTATATAAATCAACGCCAAATAGGTGGAGATGAAAGGCGTGTTGACATTTTCAATTATAGAAGAAAAAACATAAAAATAATTTCAGTAGTTTCTATTCGTTGCTTTCTGCAGAAAAGACATCGAAAATTCAGCGCGGATATTTGGACATAAATGCTGAATAATTCTAAACATTTTGCACTTTTACATTTTTTGTTAGATTATTTCTATAAATGTTTATTTCCTCAAGTACAAATTGACCAACTATTTTATTTCTTTTAGAAGTCACTTTAAAACCGCATTAATCCATGTGCACGCGAAAGAAAATTATGTGAATTGTTTTTGCTACACAAATATTTTAACATAATAAATTTTAGTATTTTAATCGACCTAACGGTAAGGTTAAAGAAGTAGCCCAAAAAACTAAATATTTTTAAAAAGTAGTTAAAGATTATGGAAGTAAATAATTTGATAATTATTATTTATATTATAATTATTATTATAATTATTATATAATTATTTACTTAGCTATTTGTTTCATTCTCTCCTTATCTGTAAATATTTTATTTCAAATTTCGCTTAGTGAAATATGTCTTTCTGTATTTGAAATTGTTACTTGTATTTGCATTAGTATCTGCAGATGTCATGTTAATGAACCCTTCGTTAAAACACAAGATAGCGCTTTGAAATGCACAGTCGAGACCTCATTTCCTCGTCGGGAATCTCCAGGTTTCTATTGACGTTGTTGGTCTGGGATTAACTAGAGAGCTTGCTCTGTTTAATGATAGTGAAGTTAGGGGATGGAGACATCTGACACAAACGTGGAACATTGCAAAGAGCGACCACATCGTGTTGAGAAGTAATACGACTATCTACGCATAGCATGGCTAGATTTACATCAAGCAAAGATATAGATTAATATGATAACTTTCTTTATTTAGTAATTTTGATTATTTAATTTTTTATTTATGCAATGATACCGAAAAATTCTAATGCAATAAATAATGTAATATCAGTACGCCTCCTTTAATTAACGACAACCTCTTCATTTATTTATTCATTAAAATACGTTTTCGTGTCTCTAAAGTGTACAGTTACTTATACATTTCCTTCGTATTATCTCTTAGCAAACAGAAAAAAGCAGAGAAAAAGTTGATTTTCACTACAGACTTCGTTTGCCCTCCATCACATAATCTTTAAACCAATCAAGTAAATCTACTTGACCTATTTGCGAAACAGAGTGCTGAAGGCTGTTTCAACTAACTTAATATATCCACATTAGGGGCAGTAAAATCATAAGGTGTTCAAAGGGGATTGATGTATTTTTTTAATTATACTTCTTCTAAAAGAATAAAGTAAATGTGATAAACATTATGTTGCATGTGTTTTGGGATACATCTTATAAAACCATACAAACGAGTAAAATATTAGAGCCCCAACCTCTCTTTATTCTTTTCTTTTCAGAACTTTATCTACATCAATTTTTAATCTTTGGGAAAAACATTGAAACTGTACATTAGCAGTCTTTCGTAATTCAATTTTCAACAATGTACGAAGTACGACATTGTAATTCCCGATCTACAAACGCCTTTTATAGTAGTCCTTTCTTTTGTTTCTTTATGCCGTTTTTGGTTTGTTTATTTTTGTTTTATTCGATTGTTGTTTAAGTGATTGCTTCCTGACTTCACGTCGATTTTTTTGATTTTATTCCTCGTGTTATACCTTTTTCTACTTTTATTTCTTCTTGCTAGTCTTTAAAGGGCGTTGATGTAAGACATCTGTAACATAATAGGATTAACCATCCTCAGGCCTAAGTGTAATACACTTCCGTTATACGTTTGTTAGATTGACAGAAAAAATGAGCTTGGAAAGCAGCAGTTAGTACTGTTGTGTTTATTTGAGGTATGTGTGACACACACACACACACACACACTGAGCGAAAGAGAGAAATAGTGACAGAGGAGGGGAGAAAGAACGAGATTTTTGGCAAAAATCACTGATTCATATATGAAGTGAGAAGGTAATGGTAAAATGCCTAGATTAGTAAAGAGAGGATTACAAGAACCACGTGGGTGTGATTTGCTTATTATTCGTACAACTTTTTTTTTTGTAATCAAAAAGTCTGAGAGTTATCAGATATTCTTCCATATTATTATGCCATATCTCAGGAATGAACATTCACGAAATATACACAACGAGCAGTCTTCTACCTGAATGTACACATAGGCTTCCGCGACTCGAGTTCATGACTTCTTGGCTGTCCGGGTGACAACCGTCGTCACTACCCTGAAGTAGCATGCGATATGAATTGAATTGAATTTGCCTTATTTTACGTGGCGAGACGCGGGCCATCAGGCCCGCTCTTCCGTCT
>BOPP01000046.1:4071980-4088978 GCA_017312745.1 Gryllus bimaculatus
TAGGCTCCTGCTCTCGCCCGCCAAACGTGTAGTGCGGTCTCTGCCCTACGCCCAGTCTGCACGTCCTTCTCCTTCTGCTTCCACCCCGCTTTGCTGATTCCAGTCTAGTTCGCAACGCAACTCGGCTTCTGAGCGAGCACACGTCCAGCGCACTGTTATTGCTACAGTCCAATTGGGCCATTTCGATATGCGCTTCTGTGGCCGGTCTGCATTCTTGATGGGCTTTGTAACCACCGTCGTATGTGTAGAACGTTTCTATAATTTTCTCTACGGGATGGTGCTTCTTGTATATTCCACGGCGAAGAAAGTCGTTAAATTCATAGAATCGGATATGATTTATACTATTATGGTCTGAACGAGAGACTTACATAATGGTTTAGAAACCCCAATAAATAAGTACTCATTTTAAAAAAGTTCACTTAAGGTATGAGGCGACATACATTTTCACTCATTTCTAATTACGAATATAGTAAGTCACTGAAACAACGAGTCAATTTTCCACCCTAGTGTGCGAATATGGTGGCACAAAAACCTTTGTGTCTTCGTCCATCACCTCTACCATCAAATACACATACATTCATTTCTCCTCCCAGTGCGTATCGTTTCATGTTCGTCAATGCGAAGTTTTGAGCTTGTAAAGAAATTTCAATTAATTCCAGAAATATGTTGAGCATCTTCTAATTAAAAATTATTTTCATTATGCTATGTCATTTCTCAATACGTTCATGCAACAAATTACTATGTACTGTACTCTGTATCCTGAACTGCACGATCAGGGCCTGTGCCTCATTGTTTATCATTAACAGTTTTAATGTTAAACGAAAATATAAGTTTCTTTTTGTAACATGAATACTGTACTTAAATATTAAAGCACATATCACATTACTAGGGAAAATGCAATATTTTTAAAAACTTATGCAGATTTCGAAGAACAAAAGTTACAATAAACTGAGCAATGTTTTGAGTCGTTTTTTTAACGCAATACTGAAAACAATATATTCTTTAAATTACATCAGAAACAATTTAACTTTCCAATACAATTCCCTAAAAGTGTCAATAACTTACATTCAGTTTTGTTAATTGTCATACTGGCGTTTTTGAACTGAATGCGGTATTTTGAATTACTGCTCTCTGTAAAAATAATAAGGGAATGTTAGTACTGAAGAATTGCGTGTTTTCCATGCAATGTATGCAGATTTTGGTAGAAACTGTCCTTTCGTTTATCTTAAGAATCTGTGAAAATTACGAGCATTAAGCGAGATCAGGCGACTCCTACAGCCGCCCACAACCTCAATTTGGTGGAAACCAAGTACGGCATGTGGGCGAGCACTCGCCCGTTTCAGTCAGTCAAATTTCAATTCACTTGAGAAGCGACATCATCTCGCCCTGCTGCTATTCCACACACCCGCCACCCTCTGTGTATCTGGTGGCCCTCCCCTCCCGCACCCCAACGCGCCCCGACCTGCTGCCCCCGACAGCTGCGCGCTATTGTCGCCCCGCCCCCACCCTCGCCCTCCCGCAAGCAGAGGGAGACCCTCCCTGCCTCTGCCACTCCCCTCCGCCCGCCTCTCCCCCCTCGGACGCTGCCACTGACCTGCGATCCCGGACGAACACGCTGCCGCCCGCCGCCAGACCTCCGCCTGCGGCTGCGTTGAGGACGCGCGGGGCACAGAGGCTTAATGGAAGGCTGCAGGGGGCTTTATAAAGGTCAGACTTTTTTGAGCCTAGGAGACGAAATTTTTTGCATCTCATTGTCCTCAAATTTGGAAGATCCCCGGACGACGACTGGTGGTTTGCTACTGATTTCTACTACGTGACCGGGTGATATGCCTGAGGTCATCAAACGATGTCACTGTAGTGCCTATGGTAGTACCATAAGATTTGTTTTTATGGTTTTCTGCGACGATCTGTTCACTCGTCCGTCCATCCGTCCCGTATGTGAACAACGAATCATTAGATATTATTCAGAAATAAAATTTCTGATCGATCTTATCGCAATCAAAACCTTGAGAATTTGATAAAGATATTTTAATTTTTAAGGGTTTTTTATATACAACCGCTGAGACATTTTCAAAATTTTCACGAAAAAGCACATTATTAGAAGAGATCATTGCAACGTGTCTATTCTCACTGCAAGGGGTGGGGGACGATAGAAGGATAACAAGAGGGAAATCAAAACTATTTGATAATGAAATAACAGAGGTAATCATTGTTTGGTACAGTGAAATAGCAGGTAACGTGAACAGTTGACACTTGGCGCCATAGTACAAGATGTAAACAACTTTTTTGTTGCGAATGCAGCTGTCAAAAACTTGACAGGAGATGTGTATCTATACATCAAGAGTGAGGTCAATGTTTGGCAGTGTAAGAACAGAACAATGATGCCATGCGCCAGAGCTCTGTAGTAGTTCTGCAGGCGCAATACGTGTGAAGGCGGCTGCAATGAACGGAGTAACGCCGTACGAAGTGGCAATCGTAGGTTTCCGCGGTTAGACATGTGAAGGCTGTCCGGGTGACGCCGTGTCGAGAACAGTGATACCGACGTTTCGATCATCATACCTTGGGCTTCTAACCCGAAGAAGACCGCGATATGACGGTGGAAACTTGTGTATTACCGCTCTCGACGCGGCTTCTCACAAACACTTGAAAGCCTTCGCCGTACTGAGATGTCGACTCGGAGATGTTGCATGTCAAATTACATGATGAGTAGAGTCCGGAAAAAAATATGTAATATGAAACGGCAAAATATTCACTTGTAAATGTAATGAAAACTGTAAGAATGTGAAAGAAATATGTGAAAAGGGGTATAATATTAATATCATAGAGAACACACTTTTACATTTACAAACCAAAATGTTCACAACATTAAATAACCATAAAATATTTAATAAACACATTTTTAAAATAAATATTTCTTTAATTACCTCAAAACATCCAAATCTTGACATTGATGTTTTTTAGCATTGCAATTCTTTCTCCGTACTACGTATGCGACAAAGTAAAAGCAGTTAATGAATTGTCACAAAAAGTTCTTATACGTTTTCAATAGCGAAGATTGAACAATTTTTCCCAGAGTATCTTCCTACAGTCAATTGCATTTGGAACTGGTGCAATATTCAAGTTAGAAATCTTTTTTGCAAAACACCAAATGCAAAAGGATTGTTATTGTCATTGTAAAAATTAGGGAACACAACGACAGCAAAGAATCATTGAAGCATTCTCTTCACAAGGCTTACATGTATGCAACAATTATGCAAATATTTCTCTAAATTTGGGATTAAAGATCCAGTAACAGGACGTAACTGATAAATTACATGCCAACAAGCGAGTTCTTATCACTCTCGCGACCTAGGTAACTTCAAAGAGCAGATGGGGGTTATTCCAAACTGACCACGTGTATCCAAACAGGTCGTACCTTCCCATGGGGCACTTCCGGTCGACAGCACGAAGTTCTGAATTTAAAAATGAATTTTAAATAATGCTTCAATTTTCTTGTATCTTGTCACTACAATGAGGATTAATCATACGTGACGTAGTCGCACGAATGCAATTTGAGTGTGGCATTACGACATAATATTTACTTTACTATTTCCCATTTTTTTCTTGAGAGTGTTGACACATGATGTTTAAACTTATTTCAAGAAAAAATAGTGATGCTAAAACTTCGCATTACTTGTAACTGTTGAAGTTTACAACAATTCAGAGAATTAAACAATTTAATCTGCGCCGTTTTTATAAGCGTTCATGGAATTTTATAAGCGTTTTTGCTTTGCTTGATTAGTTTTATTTCTTTGTGAATATTGTAATTAATATGTAAAAGCAAGTATTTTTTGTAATAATGAGTTATATCCTAATATTCAAAAATTAGTTATGACTATTATTTTGACTACAGCAGATGGAAGGAATACTTTAAGGGATAAAGTAATTTTCCTATTTTCACTCTCCTTGCTCCTCTTATATCCGCACATAAACAGATTTTCACAGAAATGTTTACACATGCATGGTTATTCCCTATGGTTTAAACGAAAATGCTGGTAGTGAAGATATACTTCCAAAACATGACTCATTTTAAATGGTATGTTATAAAATTAACTCTTAAGTTAATGTGCCAATGTGATAGATTATACACTCATGTTGTGAACGACAAATGAGTATGACTTTTAGAACACACCTTATTCTAGAGGTCTAAAAACTAACATTATTCACTTTTCAAAGTAAATTTGAACGAATTAACAAATAATTAATGAAAAATCATGCATTATGTAAAAAAAACTTAAAAAACTCTCAATGGAATTCCGCGAAATCAATTTTTGTCTCATGAGAGAGAGAGAGCGCTGTTTTTAGCCCCAAAAGCGGAATTCCGCCCATTCTGGAAACCCTGGTTAGAGGAAGTAATTTAATATAAATAGGAACCATATTTATCCGCGTTTCCGATATCAGGTCCTCAAAATACAAGTTTTTCTGACAACAAATTTCACTCCCTTCCACTGCAGTATTACATTCCTTTCTCTTTACTACGTACGTAGAAGAGCGAGAATATAAAATTTTTTTAAGACAACCGGCATCAATGTGATTCAGAAATCAACAAATATTAGGGCATTATTTTTTAAATATTCTGCCGGCCAAATGTTATCTTACCGTACTTTACGTTTTACCTTACCTCAATGAAACGAGTGACTGTTATACGAGCACTTCGCGCGGTTGGCCGCGACTGAACAGATCGCCGCCACGGCCACAAAAGCGACGACTAGCCTGAGCGTGGCGTGAACGCGGGGCCCGGCCGAGGGAAGGTGTTAGCGCCGCCCCCTGTAAGCCTTGACTGTCAGGCGCTGCGCTGTCGAAGCGCAGTTTGGCAGGAGGCACAACGGCGAGTGCGGCGGGGGTCGCAAAGACGAGTGAAATGCAGTACCTGACCACCCTATTGTAATCATGTTTCGAGTTTATTCCTTTTGAAAGAGTTGCCGATTTCTCTCTACAATGTTTCTGGTCGGGAGGTCCTGGTGGTCGAGTCCCGAAGATGGCGAATTTGAGGACCCAATACACAAATATATAGCTTTAATACTTGCACATAGGTTGAATTTAAAAAAAAACCGTCTGTAGGAGAATTATAGGGCTGGCTGCTGTTCGTTAGTTTACTGTGCTTTCTCCTAGTGATATCACGCAAAAGCCCAAGGAATGTTTAAATACGGTAAATAAGCTGTGTTGTCTGGTATCAAAAATATATTATGCTAAACATTTTTTTTTCTATCGCATAGGGATTATCCTCAGAGCTTGCAGCGTCCGAGCAGAAAACTTTGTGTAGAAATGTTTCGGGTCCGGATGGTCCAACCTCTGAGGATGATCCTTACGCGATCGGAAAGATATTTAGAATAATGTGCTTTTTATAGCAGACAATATATTTTATTTACCGTATTTACGTTTTAAGTTCTGATTTGCCCGATCTACATGTAGAGAGTTTCCCGGCCGTCGCCATTTAATATCATCGCGCAGGATTGCCCCGTTACGCACTATGCAGAAGTTGAAGAAAAATGATTACCACTGAAGGCACAACGGCGAATTTCGATGAATTTAATATCGCTGCACTAGGATACATTGATGAATCCCAACATCCAAAATACCGCCCAGTTCGAACTCCCCAGACAACTGGATAAGCCATAAAACGGCGAAATCAGTAGCGTAAAGGAATGCGCTCCTCTCCGAATCTAGGACCTCTAGCCCGATCTATTCGTCAACGCCCCCGTGCTTTACTGCGGGCATAAAACCACGAGAACGCCGAGCGAGCACACAAGGGTCACGTGGGCGGCGGGAAATGGAGAGGGGGGGGGAGTCAGATTTAGTTTCCGGCCGCGCCACCAGAGGACGCGACGCGTGCAGAGACGTCGCTCGTCTCGCAGCGACACCAATAAAACCCGACAGCAGCGGCGGAGGGGTGACAGGGGGGGCGGGGGAGGAGTGGTGAAAGTGGCGGGTGGCGTTGGACGCCAAGGGGGTGCACAGTGAAGCCAGAGGAAGGGAAATTTGGCAAAAAATCCAAAATCAAAATATGCTTCAGAAGCTCCATTTCATATGAAACGGTTAACAAAATGCCTCCTTCATCGTTCCCCAATCAGGAAAAGAATGGAAAATCTCGTCACTTTATTCAGTGCACGTTTGAACTTGCACAAGTGTCGCACTTCTTCGCTCTCGCACTAAGACGAGAGGTGTGTTTTCGATGTAAATAGTTATGCTCTCCAGAGCAGCAGAATCCAATGTGTTATGGACACAATACTTCGAGGTGTGTACTTTAAATCTGTACTAGTAAAAACATATTCTTTGGATAATAATTTGCTAATTTCTAGTTAAATCTAACACAACGGAATGAATTTTTTTAAATTTGGTTTTTCATTTTGTCATTTAGTTAGTTTCCGTGCATTTCCGAGCAATGATACTAACTGAATCTGATTCTGGAATTCAACTTATTTTTAAAACATTACTTAAAGTTTGCCTATGCTTGACCCATTTTGCGTTAAGGTACTTTGTTTGTAATGATACACACTTAGTTTTTGTTAGCCTTTCTATAATATTTCTTTTTTTATTCATCGTTCATGATCTGGTTCTGAGAGCTCTTTATTAACACCATGTGATGTCATTTAATACACTGAAAAGAAAAAAGGAAGAAAAAATATAGCGCAAGATTCACCATAAAAATATCTAGAGAAAAAACTAACAAGGAAATGCGTCCTAGGGTGTTAATTGCATCTGACCCACTGATTTCTGAAATGCATTAGAGAAAATTTGAAACAAAAGTGTTTGACCTAGAAGTTACACCAATGATAATGCCTTCAAGTAGAAATTCACTTCTGGAAGAACTGTCATATGATGAGAGTTCTTATTCTGAGGTTATAAAATTAAATATTTGAAGGTTAAACAACTGAATAAGTCATTAATTAATTATAAAAAGTGTATTTTATTTCTGAAAATCCCGGAAAACCTTTAAAAATATTTTATGATAACTTTTTCCCTCTCTGGACCCACCGTGCGATGGTTAGCTGCGCCTGCGGTTGAAGGGAAAATAGAGGCCGCAGCTGAAGAGGAGGGGTTGTAAAGGAAAAGAAAACGACAGCGTAGGAAAAAAAGGAGATATAGGCTAAGGGAAAAGAAAAAAGATGTGAAGGAAGAAGAGGAAAAGGAAGAGAAGATAAAGGAGGAGGAGAACGGTAAAAAATGATATTGGGGTTGGATATTCAGAGGATGTAGTATTAACGGTGGCAGATGCGGAAGCGACAAAGGGTTTGGGGAAGAGACATGGTGGGAAGAAGAAATGTAACTTCAGTAAAAGCAGAGATGGTTTTGAAAATAGTAAATCAGGAGGAAAAGAATAATTGTAGCATTAAAAAAAGGAGCTTAATACCAAAATGTTCGAAACCAGGGTTTTCGACACTTAAATATTACATAAATCGGTATACACAGGCACACGGGTAAATGTGCGATGTTCCAAACACCTTCCGAGTAGATGTAACATCTTCCTGGTGATGGCTTGGTTGTAAGTTAAGAAATAGAATTTAAGCAGTTTTCATTGATTTTCGCCAAAAATAACATAATAGTACTTATCTCCTTTAGCTTTGCAAGGACCGGACGCAGACGAAAGTTTATATAGACTAGGGATCAGAGATAGAAATGGATGAAATTGCACGCTAATAATGTGGATTGGCAACGACGGTGGCGGAAGTTAAATAGAGCCAGAACCCTGCTAAAGAAAACAGAAAGAGGATTATGTTCAATTAGAAGGAAGAAGTGAAAGAAATTGTTGTTGCAGAGAAGCAACGAAACTTTAAATTCAAGAGAGAGAAAAAAACTAGACGAACATGAAAGAGTTTGCCAACGAACGTAAGTAAATGAGTAAAACGAGTGGGTTAGCATATGTAGAAGAAATGTAGGATAACTAGGTAATGACCCACAACAATATTTTTGGGAATAACGAAAGAAGAGGGAAGTGAATATTTACATGTAAACGAAGATGTAATAAAGCAGCACAATTACGTATATGAAGGCAAAAGTGTCCATTAAAACACAGGAACATTGTAATGTGCAATATAATTTATTTGAAACATAAAATGTTTTATCTGACGAATTTATGAAATGTAATAATGAAAGAAGGTAAGAAAATTAACAAAAAAAAAACAACAAAAAACAACGTAGTCGCAATGCCGAGAATAGATAAAGAATAAAACTCGGTCAGTCATAATTGATTAAAAATAAAAAAAATAGGGGAAAAGATTAAAATCAGTGGAATATTAAAAACACTGCACCAAAGAAATAAACAAATAATAATAGAAGATGAATTCGTATGATTTCATTCGTAAAATCAATAACTCTTCGGAAGGAGCGAATATATTTTATTTACAAAACAAGGACTCGAAAGCGCCCTCTCCATGAATTCTCATGCAACCTGCTTACAAATAAAGCCTAATGCAGCACCAGAGCGACACAACAGAGCACGAGCAAGAGGCCTGGGAGTGCAGGGTGGCGCCAGGCTACGCGCGCCGCACTCCGCGTGTACGCTCCAGGGAGTCGCTGTCGCATACCGCCCCCGCCGTCACTGCCGCCCTCCGCGCTCACACTCCCCGTCTCCCTCGCCACCCCTCCTCCCCTGGCGGATGCCAGCGGGCGGACAAAGCCAGTCAATGAGTCAGGGCGCGGTTTTGGACCCAGCACCGCCCCCTCCGTCCCACCCCCGCCTCTAGCTCCTGCTCTCGCCCGGCCCCAAACGTTTATCGGTCTCCTGTCCCATACGACCCAGTCCTGCACGTCCCATTCTCCTACTGCCTTCCACCCCCTGTGCTGATTCGTCTATTCGCAACGCAACTCGGCTCTGAGCGAGCACAGTCCAGGCCCACTTTGTTTCTTATTTGCTACAGTCCAATTGGGCCATTTCGATATGCCTTCTGTTGCGTCTGACATTTCTGATCGGCTTGTAAACCACCGTCCGTTATGTGTAGAACGTTCTCTTATAATTTTCTCTACGTAGATGCTCTTACTTGGTATATCACGCGAAGAAAGTCGTTAAATTTCATAAATCGGATATGATTTATACTATTATGTCCGAACGAGAGACTTACATAATAGGTTTAGAAACCCCAATAAAATAATACCATTTTAAATTCACTTAAAGGTATGAATCGACAACATTTTCACTCATTTTCTAATTACGAATAATAGTAAGTTCACTGAAACAACGAGTCAATTTTCCACCCTATGTGCGAATATGGCACAAGACCTTTGTGTCTTCGTCCATCATCCTCTTACCATCAAATACACATACATTCATTTTCGCTCCCAGTGCTTACAAAGTTTCATGTTCGTCAATGCGAAATTTTGAGCTTGTAAAGAATTCAATTAATTCCAGAAATATATGTTGAGCATCTTTAATTAAAATCATTTTCTTATTGTCAGCGTCATTTCTCAATACATTCATGCAACAATTACTATGTACTGTACTCTGATATCCCTGACTGTCCTCATTGTTTATCCATTAAACAGTTCTTTAATTTAAACGAAAATATAAGTTTCTTTGTAACATGAATACTGTACTTAATTAATTAAAAGCACATATCACCACTTACTAGAAAATGCAATATATTTTAAAAAGCTTATACAGATTTCGAAGAAACAAAATTTCCGAATAAACTGAGTAATTTTTGATTCGTTTTTTTTTCACGCATACTGAAAACAATATATTCCTTAACTACACCAGAAACAAATTTACTTTCCAATACAATTCCCTAAAAGTGTCAATAACTACATTCAGTTTTGTTAATGTCTACTGGCGTTTTTTGAACTGAATGCGTATTGAATTACTGCTCTCTGTGAAAATAATAAGGGAGTTAGTACTGAAGAATTGCGTAGTTTTCATGCAATAGTATCAGATTTTGGTAGAAACTGTCCTTCTTTATCTAAGAACTGTGAAAATTACGAACATTAAGCGAGATCAGGCGACTCCTACAGCCGCCCACAACCTCAAATTGGTGGAAACAAGTACGCATGTGGCGAGCACTCGCCCGTTTTTCAGTCAGTCAAATTTCAATCACTTTGAGAAGCGACATCATCTCGCCCTGCTCTATTCCACACACCCGCCACCCTCTGTTATCTGGTGCCCTCCCCTCCCCACCCCACCCCAACGCGCCCCACTGCCCTGCCCCCGACAGCTTCGCGCTATTCTGTCGCCCCGCCCCCCCCTCTCCCCCGCAAGCAGAGGAGAACCCTCCCTTGCCCTCTGCCATCCCCTCCGCGCACTTCAGCCCTCGACGCTGCCACTGACCTGCGATCCCGGACGAAAACCGTGCCGTCCTCCGCCAGACCTCCGCCTGCCCCGCTGCGTAGACGCGCGGGCACAGAGGCTTATGAAGGCTGCCAGGGGCTTTATAAAGGTCAGACTTTTTTACCCTAGAGACGAAATTTCTTGAATCTTATTGTCTCAAAATTTGGAAGATCCCCCAGACGAACTACTTTGGTTATGCTACTGATTTCTACCTACTGACCGGTGATATTGCGTGAGGCATCAAACCATGTCACTGTAGTGCTATGGTAGTACCATAAGATTTGTTTTTATGTTGTCGTGACATCTTTGTCACTCGCCCGTCCATCCGTCCCGTATGTAAACACGGATCATTATATTTTATCAGAAAGAAAATTTCTGATCGATCTTATCGCCATCAAACCTTGAGAATTTGATAAAGATATTTTGAAGTTTAGGTTTTTATATACAACCGCTGAAACATTTTTCAAAATTTTCCACGGAAAAAAGCTCATTATAGAAGAGAGCATTGCAACCTTGCTATTCTCCACTCAAGGTGCGGGACGATACGAAGATAACAAGAGGAAATCAAAACTAATGATAATGGAAATACCGGAGGTAATCATTGTTTGTACAGTTGAAATAGCAGGTAACGTGGAACAGTTGACACTTGCGCCTTAGCACAACATGTAACTATTTTTTGTTGCGAGTGCAGCTGTCAAAAAACTTGACAGAGATGTGTATCTATACATCAAGAGTGAGGTCATGTTTTGCAGGTGTATGAACAGCAAACAATGATGCCATTGCCGCCAGATCTCGTAGTAGTTCTGCAGGCGCAATCACGTGTCGAGGCGGCTGCAATGAACGAGTAACGCCGTACGAGTGCAATCGTAGGATTTCGCGTTAGACATGTGAAGGCTTCGGTGACCCTGTCGAGAACAGTGATACCGACGTTCGTATAGCATACCTTGGCTTCTACCCGAAGAAGACCCGATATGACGTGGAAACTTGTGTATTACGCTCTCGAACCCGCTTCTCCAAACCACTTGAAAGCCTTCCCCCGTAACTGAATGTCACTCGGATGATGTTGCATGTCAAATTACCATCATGAGTAGCGGTCCGAAAAAAATATGTAATATAAACGGCAAAATATTCACTTGTAAGTTATGAAAACTGTAAGAATGTGAAAGAAATATGTGAAGAAGCGGTATAATATTAACATCATAAGAACACACTTTTACATTACAAACCCAAAATGTTCACAACATTAAATAACAATAAAATATTTAATAAACACATTTAAAATAAATATTTCTTTAATACCTCAAAACATCCAACATCTTCACATGATGTTTTTTCTAGAATGCAATCTTTCGCTTACTACGTATGCGACAAAGGCTAAAAGCAGTAATGAATTGTTCACAAAAAGTTCTTATACGTTATTCAAAGCCCGAAGATGAACAATTTTTTCCCAGAGTAATCTTTCCTCAGTCAATTTCATTTGGAACTGTGCAATTATCAAGTTAGGAAATCCTTTTTTGCAAACACCAAATGCAAAAGCTGTTATTGTCATTGTAAAATTAGGGAACACAACGACAACAAGAATCATTGAAGCATTCTCTTTCACAAAAGCTTAAACTAACCAAATATTGCAAATTATTTCTCTAAACTGGATTAAAGATCCATAACAGACGTAACTTGTAAATTACATGCCAACAAGCGAGTTCTTATCACTCCTCGCGACTATGTAAACTTCAAAGAGCAGGGGTTATTCCCAAACTGAACCATGTGTATCCAAACAAGGTCGTACCTTCCATGGCACTTCGGCGACAGCACGAAGTTCTGAATTTAAAAATGAATTTGAATTTTCTTGTATCTTTGTCACACAATGCTGATTAATCAATACGTGGACGTAGCGCAGAATGCAATTTGAGTGTGGCATTACGACATAATATTCATTTACCTATTATCCATTTTTTTCTTGAGCAGTGTTGACACATATGTTAACTTATTCAAGAAAAAATAGTGATGCTAAAACTTCGCAATTACTTGTAACTGTTGAAGTTTTACAAATTCAGGAATTAAACAATTTAATCTGCGCGTTTTTATAAGGCATTTCATGGGATTTTTATAGCGGTTTTGCTTTGCTTGATTTAGTTTTATTCCTTTCTGTTAATATTGTAATTAATATGTAAAAGCAATATTTTTTGTAATAAGAGATTATATCCTAATATGAAAAATTAGTTTCATGACTATTATTTTGACTACAGCAATGAAAGGATACTTTAGGATAAAGTAATTTTCCTATTTTCAGTCTCCATGCTCTGCTATATCCGCACATTAAACAGATTTTCACAGAAAGTATACAACTGCATTGTTTCCCATGGGGTGTTAAACGAAAATGCTAGTAGTGAAGATATAGTTCCCCAAAACATGACTCATTTAAATGGTATGTTATAAAATTAAACTCTTTAAAGTACTTCAAATGTTGATACATTATACACTCATTTGTGAACGACAAATGAGTATGATTTTTTAGAACACCTTATTCTAGAGGTCTAAAAACTAACATTACTTTCACTTTTCAAAGTAAATTGAACGAATTAACAAATAATTAATGAAAATCATGACATTATGTAAATAAAAACTGAAAACTCACTCTCAGTGGAATTCGCGAAATCAATTTTGTGTCTCATTGAGAGAGAGAGAGCTGCTGTTTTTAGCCCCAAAAAAAAGCGAATTTCGCCCATTCTTAAACCCGGTTAGAGGAAGTAATTATATAAATAGAACCATATTTATCGCGTTTCCGCATATTCAGGTCCTCAAAATACCAAGTTTTCTGACAACATAATTTCCACTCCCTTCCACTGCAGTATTACATTCCTTTCTCTTTACTACGTACGTTAGAAGACGAGAATATAAATTTTTTTAAAGACAAACCGCAATAATTGATTCAGAAATCAACAAAGATTAGGGCATTTTTTTAAATATTCTTGCCGCCCAAATGTTAATCTTACCAGTACTTTACGTTTTACCTTACCTCAATAAACGAGTGCTGTTATACGAGCACTATCGCGCGGTTGGCCGCACGAACATAATCCGCGCCACGGCCACAAAAGCGACGGACTAGCCTGAGCGTGCGCTAGCGCGGGGCCGCCGAGAAAGGTGTTACGCCGCCCCCTGTAAGCCTTGACTGTTCTGGCCCGCTGCGTGTCGAAGCTCAGTTTGGTAGGAGGGACAACGCGATTGCGGCCGGGATCGCAAAGACGATTGCAGTGCAGTACGTGACCACCCTTTGTAATCATGTTTCGAGTTTATTCCTTTGAAAGAGTTGCCATTTCTCTCTGCAGTGTTTCTGGCTGGGCAGTTCTAGTGGTGGAGTTCTGAATATGCGGATTTGCGACCAATACACAAATATATATCTTTACATACTCACATATGTTGAATTCTAAAAAAAAAACCTCCTGGTAGGAGAAATTATAGGCTGGCTTGCTGTTCGTTAGTTTACTGTGTTCTCCTATGCATATCACGCAAAACCCAAGGAATTTTAAATACGGTAAGATAAGCTGGTTACTGTATCAAAAACATATTATGCTAAAGATTTTTTTCTATCGCATAGATTATCCTCAGAGCTTGCAGCGTCCGAGCAGAAAACTTTGTGTAGAACTTGTTCGGTCCGAACCTCGCAAGCTCTGAGATATCCTTACGCATCGGGAAGATATTCAGAATTAATTGTACCTTTTGATTGTTAAAACTTATTTTATTACCGTATATTAGTGTTTAAATTCTGATTTGCCCGATCTAGATGTAGAATTCACCGACCGTCGCATTTATATCATCGCACAGGATTGGCCCCCGTTACGCAGAATGCAGAAGTTGAAGGAAATGATTACCACTGAAGGCACAACACGAATTTTCGATGAATTTAATATCGCTGCACGTAGGATACATTGATAATTCCCAACACCCAAAAAATACCGCCCCAGTTCGAATTCCCCAGACAACGGATAAGCCATAAAACGCGGCGAAATCAGTAGCGTAAAGGAATCGCTCCTCTCCGAATCTAGACCTCTAGCCCGATCTATTCGTCAACGCCCCCGTGGCCTTACTGCGGCATAAACCACGAGAACGCGAGCGAGCACACAAGGTCACTGTCGGCGCGGGAAATGGAGAGGGGGGAGTCAGATTTAGCTTTCCGCCGCCCAGCCAGAGACGCACGCGTGCAGAGACAGTCGCTCGTCTCGCAGCGACACCAATAAACCCGACAGCACGCGGAGGGGAACAGGGGGCGGGGGAGAGTGGTGAAAGTGGGTGCGTTGGACGCCGAAGGGGTGCGACATGAGCCAGACGAAGGGAAATTGCAAAAAAATCAAAAATCAAAAATATGCTTCGAAACTCCATTTCATATGAAAAACGGTTAATCAAAATGTCTCCTTCTCGTTCCCCAATCAGAAAAGAATGTAAATCTCGCCACTTTTATTCACGTGCACGTCTGAAACTTGCACAAGTATCTACTTCTTCGCTCTCGCACTAAGACGAGAGAGTGTTTTCGATGTAAATATTATGCTCTCCAGAGCAGCAGAATCCAATGTGTTATGGACACAATTACTTCGAGCTGTGTAGCTTTAAATCTGTACTAGTAAAAAAACATATTCTAATTCCAAGTTAAAGTCTTCCCACCTGACACAACGGAATGAAATTTTTAAATTTGGTTTTTCATTTGTCAATTATTTTCCGTGCATTCAGAGAATGTACTAACTTAAATCTGATTCTGAATCAAACTGTTTCAAAACATTTACTTAAAGTTGGCCCATGTTTGACCCATTTTGCCGTTTAAGTACTTTTTGTAATATACACACCTTAGTTTTTGTTAGCTTTCTTACATATTTCTTTTTTATTCATCGTTCATGATCTGGTACTGAGGAGCTCTTTATTAACATATTGATATCATAATTCACTGAAAGAAAAAAAAAGGAAGAAAAAAATGGAGCCAAGTGTCACCATAAAAAATAGTCCAAAGAAAAACTAACAAAGAATGCTTACGAAGGGTGTTAATGCATACTGACCCACTGATTTCTGAAATTCATTAGAAAAAATTTGAACAAAAGTGTTGACCAAGAAGTTACACCAATGATAATGCCTGCAAGTAGAGAATTCACTTCTGGAAAAGAGTCCACATTATTGACGATGTTCCGAATTCTGAGTTCATAAAAGTAGAATATTTGAAGGTTAAAGATTGAATAAGTCATTATTTAATTTTATATAGACGTGTATTTTATTGCGGAAAAAATCCGGAAACCTTAAAAATATTTTATGATTACTTTTTCCCCTCCTGCGACCCACTGTGCCCGAATGGTTAGCTGCGCCTGCGGTGAAGGGAAAATGGACGGCCCGCCAGCTGAAAGAGGGGTTGTAAGAAAAGAAACGCTAGCGTAGGAAAAAAAGGAGATTAAGCCCCTAAGGGAAAGCAAAAATAGATTGAAGGAAGGAGAGGAAAAGAGAGAAGAATAAAGGAGGAAGGAGGAAAGAAGGATAAAAAATGATATTGGGGTTTGGATTTCAGAGGAGTTGTAGTATTAACGGTGGCAGATGCGAAGCGACAAAGGTTTTTGGGAAAGAACATGATGGAAGACGAAATGTAACTTCAGTAAAAGCAGAGATGCGTTTTAAACTAGTAAATCAGGAGGAAAAGACATAATTTTAGCAGTTGAAAAAGAGCTAAATACCAAAATGTTCAAACCAGGTCTTTTCGACACTTAAATATTACATAAATCGGTATACACACACAGCGGGTAAATGTGCGATTGTTCCAAGACATCTTCCAAGTAGATGTAAACATCTTCCTGTAATGGCCTCTGGGTGTAAAAGTTAAGAAATCGAATTTAAGCAGTTTTCATTATTTTCCGCCAAAAAACAACATAATGGTAACTTATCTTCTTTAGCCTTTGCAAGGAGCCGAATGTTAATAAGAGCCAGCACAATTAGTATATGAGGCAGCAACTGTCCACCTCGAAACACAGGAACCATGTACATGTGTAATGAATTGTTGAAACATAAAATTTTATCTGACGAATTTATGAAATGTAATAATGAAAGAAGGTAAGAAAATTAACAAACAAAAAAAAAAACAAACGTATTCGCAATCCAGAGAATAGATAAAGAATAAAAACTCGTCAAGTCATAATTGACTAAAAATAAAGAAAAATAGGGGTAAAGATTAAAATTCATGGATATTAAAACACTGCACCAAAGGAAATTTAAAAAAAAATAATAGAAATAGATTCGATATTCTATATTTATTCGTAAATCAAATAACTCTTCGGAAGAGCGAAATATTTTATTTGCAAAACAAGACTAGGGAAACGCACCCTCTGAACGCATTCTCATGCAACCTGCTTACAAATAAAGCCTAATGCTAAGCACCAGAGCGACACAACAGACAACGAGCAAGAGCCTGGAGTGCATGGTAGCGCCAGGATACACGCGCGCCAGCTCCGGCGTTGTAGCTCAGGAGTCGCTTGTCGCATGAACCGCCCCCCGCCCGTCACTGCGCCTCCCCGTCCCACTTCCCCTCCCTCCCTCGCCACCCCTCCCGTCCCTGGCGCTGAAGAAACCGTCCCCGCCAATTGCGGGTCCACAGCCCTCCGAAGTCCTGACCTCCCACCAGTCCCCCACTCAGCGCAAACCCCCTCCGCCTACCACACCCCGCCCTCACCGCCCCCGCA
>BOPP01000046.1:4124022-4138775 GCA_017312745.1 Gryllus bimaculatus
CAGCGTACTTTCACCGACCTAACGGTTATGGCCCTCGTGTAACGACGCCACACAATACTGTGCAAGGAGCGCATCACCCAATACACTACAGACATATTTTACATCATTATTTATTTTTCTAAAGGTATTCACACTTTCACGGTCTTTTCTAAATACTTCAGCAGGTAAATTGTTGCAGCCATTTCTTGTTCGATTTACTAAGGAGAATATCCCGGTATCAGATCACTGTGTTCGTGCACGAATTTTGAAATCGTGATACCTTTTGCTTAAATAGGCCGCTTCAGTAGCCATTTCCGAATTTCCTTCAACGCAGAGTGACTTGCATAAGCCTTAGATAAAGCATTAGCCCTCGCCACGTTTCTACGTCTTGAAGTGAAATATGTTTCATATCAGATTATTTTTCCGGAAGTTAACGTAGTTTTCTATGAAGAACGTAAGAAATAGTCTCTATTCAAGTCGTATGCCATAAGGAAAGATTTTTGACGTATGAAAATTTGATAGAGCTTATAGTTTCATTAGCCGTTAACAAAATTAGTTCTGTGTTCCTCTCTCTACCGGTGAAAAGCATGCATGAATTGAATTTTTTGCTCAAATTAAATATTATAATGTAACTCTCGTTAATGAAAATGATTTAAATATTACAGACGTAGAAACATTATTCATGTAGCACCATTTTGTTCGTCGTTTTAACACGTAAAGCGGCAATACGTAATTAATTGTTAATAGAAAAGAGTTGTTTAAATTACATAAAATGAATTACATACAAAACACTCGTTTTTATTTAATCTTATTTGGTCTCTAAAATGTCATAAGTATTTTACGTAAATTTACGAAAACGTTTCTGGGAATACAGTTTTCAATTTTTTTTATTATTTCAAAATAAAATTAGTTTTATATTAAATGTTTTACAAATTTAGTTAAGAACGTGTTTAAAATTCAGAACGTGCATATACAATTATGTACGTTGGGTATGAAATTAGAAATACTTTTTCGTTTATATATGTTTAGAGAGTTAAGAAGAAATTACTCGAATACAATTCTAATAAAACCTCAACTTATTTTAAAATTCAACAAACATAACAAACATGAAATGTATATCACGAGAAAAGGCTAAGGAAGAGACAAAAATGGTAGATGCGTTTTATTCGGGACAATTAGCTCAATCCACTTGTGTCCCATTACTGCAACAAAGTGATACAGCCAATACACGTATGAAAGTAGTTGTGTATTAGGTTGTACTATTGAGAGAAAAATATGTTATGATGGTGAGCACCATTACCAGGAATAATTACTCCCGTGGTAGCGTGCTTCTGACAAAAAAGTTTCTGAATGCGGCCGCATTCGCTCGTAAATACCGCCAAGTACACACACATACGCGCCTCCAGATATATCAATTAACAGTTACGGATATGGAAGTACGTTATATGAAAATCAATAAAGCACGCTGAGATGATCATTACTGGTATCAAAAGTGTGCACAGTTTCATATCAATCACACTAAAAAATGTCTGATTTGATAAAAAAAATCTTATTTTTCTGAT
This sequence comes from Gryllus bimaculatus, assembly GCA_017312745.1. Classification (NCBI taxonomy): domain Eukaryota; kingdom Metazoa; phylum Arthropoda; class Insecta; order Orthoptera; family Gryllidae; genus Gryllus; species Gryllus bimaculatus. The sequence continues at coordinate 4,125,564 of BOPP01000046.1, forward strand.
AATACAAACGAATACGCAACATTTTATTTACGAGTACACTGCAAATATATTTTCTCAAAATTTTATTCGTAAATGGATTAGTAATTAAGAGAACGTGAAAATACAGAGGTATAAGCCACCAATGAATTACATGAATCGATATCTTTCAATATTCTGTAAAACTAATATGGAACGAATGTTGATCTTGCACGAAAATAATATTTTCACACTGCATATTGAAACCGTTAATTCAAAAATCCAACAAAAGACGAAATGTTTCCTAAAATTAAAACTATTGTATTACAAAACGATTGTAAAACACATTTCTTGTTTTTGTAGATTGTAAAGTCACACAGCGATTGAGGTTTACGAAATTTCTTGCGAATATATATTATTGTTGAAGAAATTAGCACACCACATTATAAATAGTATGAAACCATTTTGTATATTATCTACCGAATTTGGTCATAGTTATTAATGAAACTGAATTATTGTAGTCATCTATTAATGACTAAGCATATCCAAGCTGCTGACGAACCTTCTGCCTTCAATCTACAAGATTAACACGAAACACTTCAATCTACAAGATTAAGTTATATAAAGTATTTCGAACTACGCTTCGAAGGCAATAACTAGCAAATCGTATCAGTAAAAAATACACAATTTGTTTAGGGTTCAGTAAATTCCCTCATCTGCTGATCGAGAGATGTCTCAACCCTTTAACTGCTACGGACTCGCCGACTGTAAATTACCCGTCTTACGACATGCTTCTCGCTGTGGTCCCCGTAGTGAGTTGAGCTCGCTCGCTCATATAAATCGCACAAGACATCCCCGTTATCAGTAAGTCCAATCGATAGTCGAAAGCCCGTCTGCATGATCGAACTAGCCCAATCGCGGATCCGTACACGATCTCATCCAAGAGGCTCCCAGCGACGTGTCATAACTCGTCCAGAGGCTACCACGCACGCGGATATTTCGCGCGTTAACTCGCGTAGAACAGTCAAAGGGTTGAAGACAGCGTGTCGGGTCCGCAACTGGAAAGTCAAGGGCGAGTGGTCGGGTGCTGTGACGGAGGAGGCGGGAGGGGAATGGATGGGCGGTGCAGGTTGGGGGGGTGAAGGAAGGCGTCTGAACCGCAGAGGGGCGTGGTAAGAACGGTGGCGGCGGCGGCGGCGCAGCACTCGAGGTGCTAAGGCTTTCCGCACCGGTGCCTGATAGCGCCTCTTTGCCTTGCGTCGCTTTCACCGACACGGTGGCGACGGCTGCGGGGTACGGACGCCGAGAACGGTGGAGTGAAAAAGACACGCGGGCGGAGCTTATATCGTGGCAAGGGCGGACGCGGTGGCGGGACGACGGTGTAACAAATGAGGAGTGGGGAGGGGCGGTTAGATGTGAGAGCCGGATTGAATATGAGATGGGAGAAGTGATGGAGAGAGGAGGAGAACGAGAACAAAACAGAAGGTACTTGAGCGAGAGGCAGAGGAGGCCCCGTACCCAAGTGGAGGTGAAGGTGCCAGACGAGAGGAAGAAAGTGTGGTTGGATCGACAATGTGGGAGAGATGGATGTAGCGGGTGACGGTGGGCGGGGAGTTGCGCTGCCAGGTGGCTGCGAGGATGGGCGGCTGTTGGTGGCAGTGACGACGTGGAGGCAGGGTGATGTGTGCAGCTGGTGGTAACGGTCGGAGGTGACGGCGGGTGATTTGAGGCGGGGATTTCGGTGAGAGCCAGCGGGTCGAGGACAGGATGGACGGGAGGTGAAGGCAACGGAGGTGGTGGCAGCACCTTCGCTGCGCCGCAGCCGCAGAGAGGGAGGCGCCGGGACACCCGGGAAGAGGTAAGGAGAGGTGGGGGATGAGGGGCTTGATTAAAATTTGCAGCTTTCTACCAGCGGCTTCATTACGCTCTCTTAAAGAGATGAAGTCCCCGCGGGTACCAGGGAAGGATTTAATACCCCACGCTGAGGGATAATGTACACAAATTACCTAAACTCCGAAACGGGGGCGACCAAAAGAGGGGGACCGTGAAAGAACAATGACTCGGTGACGTCAGAAAGAGCGAGCACCTTGCATTGGGTGAGTGACGTCACGCGTAATGTTGAGAAGATATTTGCAGTCGGACCTAATCCATAGTTCCAACATTAAACGAAACTAAATTTTTTTCGCGTCTGATCGTATCCTTTTTTTGTCATTTTCCCGCACGTAATTCTGAAATGAAATTTGCAAAGAAAATTATATTACAAGGAAAAATTCAATGGAATTCGAAGTATTAAAAAAAATATCCGTCAATTGAAGGATTTTGTAACGATGTGATTAGGTATATTTTTTATTTCATACAAAGTGGTTGAAATCATCAGCAGTTTCGCAGTAATCATTGTTACACCTTCTTCCTCAAAAATGAATACTGAAGAAAGACTGGAAAGTTGCTTCCATTGCGGATGAAGAGTGGTTAACTATTTTTAGAAAATGTTATCTACAGTTGCCTCAAACGATTAGGTATGAGTTATGAAGGAGATATAAACGCATAACAGGCAGCAAGACAATTTGCAACATGTGCATAGAAAAAAGTTCAATCAAACCGTGTAAAAAAAGAATCTGCCGAATTAAACATGATTTAAAAATAATACGGCAAATTATTATCAGAGACAAAATCTGATGTCTGAATCTATTATCAAAAGGATAACAGGTAAATGTCATGTAACAACTTGGCTACAGCAATTGGATGAAGAAAAGACGTCTTATACAGATAAAGAAATTAGTGTTTGCCTTTAATAGAATAATACAAACTTCTTGCTCACTAAACACTATTTTATGAAAATAAAATTTTAATTATATTTTTCTCCGTAAAGGTGTCAGTATTAAATATCAAATAGTGTCTCTTTGATCTCTGTCTCTACTTGGTACGACAGCCCGCGAACGGGCCAGGGCCTACCAGCAGCGCACCGGCCTCGCGGCCATTGGTCACTGAGGATGTGTGGTTTGCACAAAGGCTTCCCCACCCCTGGTCTTCTCAGCCTGAGAAATGAGTTTTATCATCGTCAAACAGCAACATATTTGGACATATCAGCATTTATACTTGGACATTCCAAGGAAAACCCGCACTATAATGTTGCCCGACCCGGAATCGAACCGGGATCGCGTCATGGAAAGCGAGCACTCTGACCAATGAGCAAATCCGCGAGGGCCTACCATCTTTACTGGTGTTAAATATCAGTTTTTTCTCTTTACACGATATAACAGGAAGCTTCTTTCCAAATAATTATTCATCTTATTGCAACATAATGTTTAGTAATCTTCGTAAAACCTGATAGATATAATGTAACGGAGCACGCTCCATCTCAAAGAATGTTTTGTGCTAGAGACAGGACCATACGTAACAATATTTAAATGCTGTATTGTTGTAATGTTTCTGAGATTTAATAATGTGTAATTCTCTCCGTCGTGGCCGAGGTCTGCTAATCAATTTCAATTGTTGCTAGTTACTGTTAAGATATACCAATCAGTTTCATTACTTTCAATAGCTGTTCAAATGCGTCGATGGTCACAGACGCTCTGTTTCATGAACGATCAATGTTATTAACTCTAATAAAGCTCTGTTGAATCAAGACTTTCTCCGGTTTTGCAGATTTGCGAACTTCACAAAGCGACGCAGCTCTCCTCTCTACGAGAAGTGAAAGCACGAGCTTTCTACCACCTCACTTGGCTTCAATAAACATACGCTTGTCAGAACAGAGCACCTCTTCTCGAAACGACAGAAAACATCAAACGGTTGCCCCGACCGCTACTCACAACACCACGTACCGCCCACTTTAACATCGCACTCCAGCCCGAGGCTTCTATTCCACTCGATTGCGACAAGCGTAAAACATTGAGACCAGCACCTAACACCGAAAAAATCACGCACGTGTACGTGAGTGCTGACAAAAAAAATAATCCATTATCTTTAATTTGAATTTTCCAAGCTGTTGGACACGTCGCGTCCTGGCTTTGTGTATCATCCGAGCTATCGAAGCGCGGGTATTGCCGAAAGGATAATGGGGATATGAATAGCGTGTTCATATTCCAGAGCGGAGTAAGTGATGCGGGAATTTGGGAGAACGTGATATTGTGCGCAAACCAGGGCCTGAGAGAAGACCCTTGCGCAGTAGCGCCAATGTCGGCAGATGCCGCGCTGAATAAAGTCGAGATTAACGCGCTGAATAAAGTCGCTTGTTTCCGGTTGGTCTTGCATTATTGGTGGTGGTGGTGGTGGTGGTGATGGTGATGGTGATGGTGATGGTGATGGTGATGGTGATGGTGATGGTGATGGTGATGGTGATGGCGATGGCGATGATGATGGAGATGGCGATGATGATGGAGATGGTGGTTGTGGTGATGGTGGTGATGGTGGTGATGGTGGTGAGGGTGGAGATGGTGGTGATGGTGGTGATGGTGGTGATGGTGGTGATCGCGGTGGTGGTAATCGTGGTGGTGGTAATCGTGGTGGTGGCGATCGTGGTGGTGGCGATCGTGGTGGTGGTGGGGGTGATAGTGGTAGGGGTGATGGTGGTGGTGGAAATTGCAGACACGCTGTTGTCAACAAAGTATAACGCCTGACGTCGTGGAAATATACATTCGCAACATTCGAATGAATGTTCCAACTGAACGTATGTTGTTGGGTGACGGGAATTAGTAACTTATCGACCTATTATCACAGTTTAGTTTTGATTTGTGATCATGAACCAAATGATAAATACAGATTTGGCAGACCTGGGTGGCCAAGATCGTGAAGGTAGACAAGACCTGAAAATTTGGGCTCGACGGTTTCCGGCTTCAATTCCAACCTCGGGCATTGACATTTGCTTTAGAGTTGGAGATTATTCCAATCACCATATAGTACCCCAATAACCCATTTCCTTCCCTCCCGCGTGGTCTGCAACTCCACACTATTGTATGTTGTGCCAGGGGTCACAAGTCCCCGATGTTGGTCCCTAAGCTTTTGCTTTTACCCTAAACCTTCAGACGACGCATAAGTACACCGCCAACCTAGGGTCCGGATACCGCCAGTTTGCCATCTCGGCAATCTCCCCATTCAATGTTGGAGGTTGGGTCAATCTGCCAGGTCAGAGCTACTAGCTATCCAAGCTAGTCCCGGAGTCAAATCAATACGTCACTCACTTGCGCCGGGACAAGTCCCTCCTCTTTGCCTAGAGTATCGGGTCACTGCCACGACTAAGCCGAGAGCCCAACAGTGGGCCACCCGAACTAAGGTTCGGGCGGCTCGAAGCCCACTTTCTGTCTCCTCAATGTTTACACCTTTAGGCTAATGATATGCGGCAACCTGGCGGGTGGTATCAGTTTCCCGTCGGACTTTTATGTGTGGATTCCAGAACATTCTTACAAATCTCCTTCACCTGATCCTACCCAAAGGCCGATGCGCACAAAGGTTGTCCCAACTGATAGGTCACCGAGTTTGCTTGCAACTAGGAACTAAGCATCGTCTGCTCACTGCCTCTATCTTGAGACTAACGACGTGAGTGCCGCCGTGAAACTCAAGAGTCTGAGTGGTCGTCTACAACTCTCCCCAGAGACAGTAACTACCTATATGGTCACGCCCCCCCTGTGGGAGCACGTATGTGAATGATTTACGGGAGTGACTGCATGCGCGCCAAGGGGAGTACCCTCCGTAATGGACCTAAGTGTGTCTATGTCAGCGCCACCTGGCCACTAACAAACCTCCCAACCCGTAGGAAGGTGCAAATGCCGCCACAAGTTTTCATGTTACCTTGCAGGGAGTCATTTCTGGGACGCAATGGGCTTACAAGAAGTTTTAGAGGAAGTTCTCAAATGTAGCGGTCAATGGATTGACGTAATTGAGCTCAGAAAGAATCAGCCGATAACTGAGACATTAAAGGAGACTTTGAAATTCCGAGGATGATGATTAATATGGGGTTTTGGACAGTGACAGTGGAAAATGTGTTATTTAATTTTAACGAAGTGAAATTTAGCCACAAACTTTTTTCTAATTAAGTGTCCACTTTAAACTTTTCATGGAAAAAACGTTTGAGAGTGGCCATAGACATTTTACGTTTATTGAATTTAAGAATATTTTATTAAGTGTAGATTTACGACTTTCCAAAAATTATATCAAGCATTTGCCAAAAGTTTGAAAAAAATCGCACTGTGACACAAACTACCTTTACTTAGAAGTATCTATATTCTGAATTTGAAGCAAATTACAGCTCTGTCATAACAGTGAAGAACGTACAAACAGACTAAATTTATACTTAGAATGGTAAATACACCGCGAATGTACCAAGGAAAATGTACAAACATTTATAATTCTGTCGAGTTCCCTTTAATAGGATTCTCACTTCTAGGAAAGCTTGAGGAATGATAAATGTCGAGCTTATATAAATTACATCGGTCACCAACGTTTAAATATAATTTACTAGAAAAATTTAACACAACCTAGTTTTGAACTTCTGGAAAACGCCGTAAAAATCGTAGAATCAAATTTTGAAGTATGTAAATCATCAGGTTAGCAAAAGGACAGTATTAATAATATCCAAATCAGTTCAATATTTTGTTCTTTAGTGTCAAAATAATTCTTCAAAATATTTTTTGTTTAGAAGTTTCAAGATTTTAAAAACATTTATGAATTGATGTTTTGACGTTGCATAATACTCGTATTGTGCATTAGTATTGAAAAAATACTCTCGTGGATCAGATATATTATTTTTCACGTTAATCTCACATACATTGATCCATATATTTGAGATGTAATTATTAAAATACATCAATAATATTCTTATAAATTTCTCGCAATAATATATATTTCTTTCAGCTGATCTACGTTAAATAGTTTGGAACGTTGGCAACTTTTTCTTAAGTGTGTGAACATGAATATCTCCAAAGAGAAATTTGTGTGATTGTTGAACAATATCCGTGGTACAACAAGAATCCCATGAATGTTGGATTATATTTTGGGAGGTAATTGCATTAGAAAGTATTAAACAACAAAACCCTCACACGGTCCCTCGTTAGCGCTCAAGAGGCACGTGGCAAACCACTTGCGAAAAGCACGGCCAGCTCGCAATCCCACCAACGGGGCTTCCCGCATGAGGGCCGTATCACGCGCTTGTAGGCATAGGGGAAAGTTTGCGCAATCCCCGAGTCCCTCACACGTGACTGCGGCATGTGAAGCGCCGCCGCCCGATGACCCGCAGGGGCTCCGGGAACGCGCAAAGCGGATTAGGCGCGCGGGTCGCGCGTACCGCGCGGGCGGGCAACTTCGTCGTCACTAGATGGTTCGTGGGTGCGCGGCTGGCGGGACAGGGGAGGCGCGGGCACGCGGGGAGGCGCGGGATGGGGAGGTCAGCGGGTTGGTTGGGGCTGGGTGCGTGGCGTCGTCGGTGCGGTGAGTGGGGCTGGGAGGGCAATGGTGGGCGGAGCAGCGGCCGGTGTGAGCGGGAGGGCGGGGAGGAGGCGGGGCGGAGACGAGGCTGGGGCGGGGCGTGGGCGGGGCGGGGCGGGCCGTGGTACGGACGCAGGCCCGTGGTGGAACGGGCCGTCGGTGGGACGGGCCGTGGTGGATGGGACGGGGCGGGAGAGGCTGGCGGGTGGTCAAAGTGGGGTGGGAAAAAGTGGCGGGGGGCGGCGAAGATGTGCCCGGGCGGTGTGGGACGGGGAGGACGGCGGCGGGGTGTGGGGAGGCGCGGAGCGGGGATGTGCAGGAGCTTGCAGCGTGAGGAGTAGTGTAGGGATGCAGGAGGGGGGAAGGGCCGGTGGAGAAGGGGATGGAACGCGAAGGCGGGGGATAGTTGAAAGGATCGAGGGGAGGAGTGGATTGAGGTCTATGGTAGGATAAAGTGGGGGACGGCAGTTGGAAGAGGTCGGAGTGAACCCTTGGCGTTCGCCCCTGTGGAAATGTATGTCGGGTTGAAGAGAACTTAGAGTGGAATGGAAGGGGATAAAGAGCAATGAAAAGGATAAGAATGAAGGGCTGAAAGAGTAGTGTTCATCGGGGATGTTTGAACCATGGAGTCAAACAAGGGAAAAATGTTGCCTTGGCATAAACTGTGCATCCAGACGTGGGATATGATATGAAAAGAAATTGTGTAACATGTGTAGTAGAGGAGTTCAAATAGTGTTGTAAGACAGTTACAAACATGTCGATTATTGAGGAAAAAAGTTTAGTTGCGGAGGCTCACATAGGCCACAAGTTTATTAAGATACTGCAATCGACACTCTTAGCATGTATTGTAAGAGTTAAAAGCAAAATAGAAGAAATAACATGCAAGGCGGGAAGAAGATCAGGACGACAGGTGAGGGGAGGAGATTTTAAATGTGCGTGTGAACAGCAATAGTAAATTACATGAGTTTGGGTAGTATCAATAACAGGAACATCTTAACCTCACCGTTTTCGAATAAAGGATGTTTACAGATCATGTGGAACGGTTCCAATTTAATTTTTATTTGTAATTGATCATTTGTTTTTTGAATGAGATATCACGTAATGGATGAAAAGCAAAATATGAGACCATTTGATGAGGCAAGTTCGGAAGGGGATTAATGATGGCATGGAACCTAGGTTTGCCAATAAAGTTCGCCCCAGTATTTTAAAAACCAATCCCAATTCCAGTCGTTTAGGCGAAAATGCGGGAATACGACCTAATATATATCGGTAGCGTGAGAATATAGGTAGGCGTGGACGGGAAATGGGGCGTGTTTGCCAGGTCCTTTCTACATGTCTCTGCCAAGAAACTGAATGTGGGAACGTGATTCCCGGGGGGACGGCGTAAATCCTGCTAAATCAATTAGATGCCTTAACTGTGCATGTAAATTTTTTTTTTCTTGGGAGTTGGCAAGTGGTGGCCCCTTTTTCCCCTGCTGGATTAAGCGAGGTCACGCGGCCGACTGCTACGTTCGGCTGGAGGAGGAATTATACTATAAACCCTTAGGTTCAAATGTCTAAGCGAGGCAGCGCACCTCAAAGCGGGTGACAACGCTTCTTTAGCTCCCGGACAGGTCTCCTGGCAAGTGTGATAGTGTAATTTCCATGTTTAGTAGAAGAGCGTGTATAAGTAAGGGGGGTGTCGAAAGAATTAGGACAAGGGAAGAGGGAAAGAGAGAATTGTGCCACGGGTAACATGGCTTGTTTTGGGTACTGGGCTCCCGGCCAATTTGTTTGGTGTTGATCGGAGAACAAACGAAAAACTACCCAGTCCAGAGCAGCGGCCCGGCTCTAATCCTTCTCCCAGACCTGCGACTGAATTCGACGTCGGTACAACAGGCAAGTGACGTACTGGTACCTCGGCACCAGTCGGCCTCCCGGGAAAACAGGAACCTCAGCCTTCCCCCGGTCAGTAGTGTCACTGGCAGGGGACGCATGGTTGATATGCCTTTACACCCAGCTCCCCCACGTAAGTCTCTCCACGGCGTGGCAGGGAAGGGATTTTTAGGCGTGGATACCCGGGTGGCCGCGGCCGAAGGGTGCCCTGCCGGGCAGCGCCAGGGGTTCCGGGCGGGTCGAGTTGCAATGCCGGGCAGCCATGGTCAAGAAAAGTTAGCCGTGGCCCGCCCGTAATCCCAGGCGGGTCGGTTGGCCGTATTTGCGCGGCGCGGGCCGGGTTAAATTGTCCGGGCAGCGGGCCCCACGGGCGCGTTTTAAGGGGCCGGGCGGGCGGCGGGGCGCCGGGCCAAAACACCCTGCAGCGCAGCGGGCCGGGCCGGGGAGCGCCACGCCACCGCCGTCCACGCCTATTCGCTCGGTAGCCCACGCCCACGCCCACGACCCGGGGCTCCCGCCCCGCTCCCTGCACGCACAGTCCCGTGCAACCCGACACCTGCGGCCGCCCGCCCCGACAGGCTCCGCAAGCCCGGGGGGACTTCTGGTTCGCAAGGGGGCAGACCCCTCCTCCCCGGTCCCCCTTCACCACCCTCCCGCTTCGGTCCTCGGACGTGGAGGAGCCACAGGGCGTTGGCTAACGTTGTTTCCAATCCCCATCCACCAACCGCGCCCTTCCTGAGCGGGGCTGGGGGAGGAACGCTAATGAGCGGCGGCCGAAACCTGGGCCCGCTTTGGCTTCGCTCCTACGCAGTAAAGCGGATACTGGCGGGAGGAAGTGGTCGACCAGCGGATATGGCACATTTTATCTAAGTGGCATTAGCTTCATTGTACAATGTTATAATTAGTAGGAAGTAGCTTCATGTTTATATTTGCAACATTATAGAAATAGATATTAGGCGTTGTTTTCGTCGTGCTTATGTTTCCCATAGTTTTTTTGGTTCAATTGCGGTCATTTTCAGTGCAACACGTTAGCCCTGAAGATGGCTGTAATGAAACTCAAAAAAAAACTTTTTTGAAAAATAAACAATTTTGTTCACAATTCTTTGTATTATTAGCACAAATGAATGCATGACCACGTTTAGAAATGTTTGGAAAAATAAATGTTTTTTTTATAGACCTAAGTTCAAAATTACTCAATAAAAAACTACAATGAAGAACCAAGAAAAGCACTTGATAAATTTCACTTCTTCAAACACAGTAAATTATGTTTTTATAAAAAGAATTGAACACTTTGTCTTGTAATTGCAAAACGTAAACGCCATTCGTATTGACAACCCGATTATATTTCATTTAATTGCCATTTCTAGATAAAAAAAACGGCAATCAAAAGGTAAATTAGGAATCATTTAAAAGGAAAATTACACCAAAAGTTTAATCAAAAACTAATTTAAACGGGAGCTACAACGTCGATCGCACCGCGTGCCGGACGTGGCTGTAGGTGGCGCTACCAGCAGCAGCAGCGGCAGCAGCAGCAGTTAATCCATCAGGTGACGTCTCATTAGCCACCCAGAGCGCAGAGGCGCTCGCGCCTAATAACAACGTTAACGCGCCGAAGTTGACGCGGCCCCGTCGCCGGCGCCCGCCGCCCCCGCCGCTCACGCGCCCCGTGTGTGGACGAACGGGTGCCCCCCGCGCGCGCAGCACGGCGGGGGCGGACGCGAACCCAGGACCCTTCGCGGCGCACTGGGCAACAAAATCTGAGCCAAAAGGGAACTCGGCGATTACGCGAAAGGGATTTTTCTCTTAATCGTTAATATTGATCAGAAGGGGACGCGAACCCAGGGCCCAGAGGGGGCCTTTGCGGCGCACTGGACAACAAAATCTGAGCCGAAAGGGAACTCGGCGATTACGCGAAAGAGATTTTTCTCTTAATCGTTAATATTGATCAGAAGGGGACGCGGAAGGGGGCAACCATGGCGACACAAGACATTTGTCTAGCTACTATTGTTGTTTATGTAAAACCAGTAGCATCGCATTGAGTACAAATTAAGTATAATTTAATCAATAGTTACCAAAAATACATCCCTTTCTTGTTTAAAAAAAAACATACGTCTTCTTAAATCATAAGGGGTTGCGCGAGGCATCATCTGATGTCACTTCAGTGCCTCTGAACGGGAGGTCTTATGTTCGAGTCCCGACGGTGCCTGGGTTTTCGTGACTAGCTTGTCAGCTAGGTCGAATTCAGTTGCAGTCTGGAGAATTCTAACGGCCGGCTGCTCTGATCGGTAGTTTTCCGTGGTTTCTTTGATCAACAATAGGGCGAATCCAAGAGCAGTACCGTAACAAACGTGCTGCGGACGGCGCGCGATCTTACCTTCCTCTTGTCCTATCCTCGCACCTTACTTAATCACATTTACATTAACTTGCACTACATTACCATACACGCCGTGAGACGGGTCGAGATCTCAGAACTTGTCCTGAGTAGACGGTTCTCCGTTAGTGGGTGATACATTGTTGGGGAAAAGACGCGCGCTAGACGACGGTAGGTCGACGCTGGATCTCGTCATCGAACAGGGTAAATAATCGCCACCACCACAGGAAAAATGGACTACACTTACGGGACCCATCTTAGCAGTTCACGCGCCCGGAATGTATAAAAATTAATCACGACTTCTGAAGACACGCATAGACGTCGGCGGTATGGTGTCTATATGGAATAGGCACGAAAGTGGAAGGGAATCAGTGAGAGAATTCGAAATCAAAAGACATTATTTCTAACGTACGGAAAGAAATTTCTGGTCCTTCCAGTTCGTAAAGACTCTAGCAGCTACAGTTCTACTTCTTCCAAGAATTACTTAGAGAATCTGCGCCTTTCCAGTCCGTATGGCGAGCGTGCCAACGCCTAGCTCTGCCACCTTCCAGAGGGGCAGAGGGAAGGAGGCCCTGCGTGCAGCGCTGGGGTCAGCGGCCGGGCGTCGTGTCGGGTCGTCGTGAGCGATGGGCCGGCCACCTGGCGACAGACGACGTGCCCCCGGCGGCGGCGGCGGCGGCGGCGGCCGGCGCGCGGCTCCCGGTCACGCAAATCTTGATTGATGGCGCGTGTCCGGCGCGCGACGGCGATCCCCCGGGAAGATTCAATCACGCGCAGCCCGCCATCGCCGCCCGCTGCTCCTCCGTCTCAACCGTCGCAGTCCCTCCGCCGCCGCCGCCACCAACGACGACCGCGACGACTGTGGTCGCCCGCAGGTAGCGGAGCCGTCTGCTTTCGAGTCGATCAGTCGACTGTCATCCCGGCGAATCGACGCCCACTCCGGGCAATCGACACCCACTCCGGGCAATCGACACCCACTCCGGGCAATCGACACCCACTCCGGGCAATCGATACTCCCTTAGTTGACTCACTTCGGTCACTCGAAACTCTTCTGACCTGTCAAAACTCACTCTAATCGTACTCTATCCCGTTAAAATGTACTCAATTCCATCAATTGGCTCTGTACGCGCAATCTGAAGCTCTGAAAGTCAATCCGGCCAATCTGAGCTCAATCTGGTCAATTAGAGCTCAAAAGTGTCAAACAAATCTCAATCTAGGAAACCGAATCTCAATCTTAAGTCCAAGAAACTGTAACTCAGCTCGAGAAATGTCATCTCAGTCTAAGACATCGGACCCCGAGTTGTCTAAATCGGATCTCAATCCTGGAAATTGGGTCTCCATCCACGAAACAGCAACTGTATCACAGATATCAGATATCAATCGAGAAAACCGTATTTCCACGGACATCATTAAATTAGGCGGAGAGGCAATACTACTTTATTTAATTAGGTTATTTAATGTATCAATAAACAACGCTTGCGTACCGAAAGATTGGAAGCTCACATTATTAGCGATATTATATTTATATTATTAGTATTATATTATTATTATGATTATTATTATTATATATTATTATTATATTATTATAACAGGTC
>BOPP01000046.1:4139061-4153731 GCA_017312745.1 Gryllus bimaculatus
ACTCAGCTTCGTCAGTACCAATTCTTAAAAGTGGCGACAAGACAATAATTAGTAACTTAATAGAGGCCGGTAAGCCTTACATCATCGTATGCAACACTTATAGAACATCTAAATTTCAAGATAGATCAGAAAGAATGGGAGGCAGGAGTGGGCTTTATCGGGTCAGCAACGGTTCAGAAACTGTTTCTCATGCGAAAGTCAGCTAGTCACTTTCTACAGACCTAGCGACATAGTTGATGAAGGGAAAAGGGTCGACACGATAGTAATAGATTTTCCAAAACTTTTAGTGTATATTCCACACGAATCGTCTTTTAAAGAATAATGATTCTGGTATAGACAACTAGGAATGTAGCGTTAGATAAACGAACTACTCCGAAAAACAGGAACACAGAAAGTTCGAATCATAGTTACTTTAACAACCTCGAGATGCGTCACGTCTGGAATCCCCACACAAAAAGTGTAATCGGACCACTCATGTTTCTGCCCTCGAATGAATTTGCCCGACTAATTTAGCTTCCAATGTACGACTCTTTGCAGATGACCCTCCATAATCCTATAGATTATCACCTCGGGGAGGAAGACGAGGATATTTTGAGCGAAGACAGACAAATGACATATCTGGGCAAAAAACAAACGGCGTGAAAATAAACCAGTGTCAAAGAGCAAGTCCATCACACTTTGTAGGCGGTGGGGGATCGAAGCTTACAATGGAATTTGTGTACAAACTGAACAATCAATGTATATACCCTCGAGTCACGTCTTGCAAATACTTGAGAATGCAGCGAGGACAGTAAATTGACTGGGAAATCAAAGTCAATTTCTTTAGGGAAAGCCCCTGGAAATCTTTACATTTTTTTGCGAGATTGGAAAAAGAAGTACAGTTTGAGAGCCAAGAGAACTAGCACTATATTCATTGTCGCGCTATATTAGAAGATGCCCGGTATGTTGGGACCATACAGAATTTACAACAAAGAAATCTAGAGTGACGTTGTGCAACTGAGAGAAACGAGTGAGTAAGAAAGACATTACAGCTCGCTGTATCGCAGTGTGGTAAAGTGAAGTGTGGTGAAGTGGAGTTGTAAGAAAGATTGCACGGTGAAATGTTCATGAGATTTGTAACTTTTGTAGAGTTTGTATAGTTGTTAAGTTCTGTAATGTTAAGATAGGGTATTCTGCCACCAAGTTTTCACAATTAATTGCAGAATTATTAATAAATCTAATCTGAAAAACGGACCTCGATCGAGAAAATCGGACCTCGATCCAGAGAATCGGAACTCGGTCGAGAAAATCGGAACTCGTTCGAGAAAATCGGAACTGAATCGAGAAAATCGGAACTGAATCGAGGAAATCGGAACTGAATCGAGGAAATCGGAACTCAATCGAGGAAATCGGAACTCAATCGAAGAAATCGGAACTCAATCGAGGAAATCGGACCTCAATCGAGGAAATCGGAACTCAATCGAGGAAATCGGACCTCAATCGAGGAAATCGGACCTCAATCGAGAAAATCGGAACTCAATCGAGGAAATCGGATATCAATTCAAAAACTCCAAACTCAACCTTACGAATCAGTACTTCATTGTCTCTACAAGTCCTCTACAATTTAGGGGAAATATGGTTATTCAAGTTATCATTCTCCATGTTGTTGTGGCAGGAAATCCTATTTCTTCACGAAGAACATGATGGAAAACAGCCCGAGTTTCTAACTCATTTGCCCTTTAAAATAGATTATTTTATCGGAGCGAATATTTTGCTTACAAATATTAACAAAACGCTCATTTCTTTCAATATACAGAATTGAACTTGTTTTTTTGGCTTAGGGTTGGGATCCCATAATTTTAAAAAATGTGCACAATATACCCTATCGTCGTAGCACGTCACACGCAGTTTTCAACTATTTTTGATATAAAATGAAATAAAAAATAAATAAAACAATGGATGACAGCAGCCATTTTTCTAATTTACTACGAATTTAGTTACACCCATTTATACACATGTTACGTTCAAAATGTTTTCGTTTCCATTTAATAATAAATTTCATTTTGAGAAATCTATGCATATATTTATATGCAAGGCATACATTTGATGACGTACTTCTTGTAAAAAATACGTATTTTAGTGGTTATTGCATTGTGTGCATTTGATCACCAAAATGGCAGATGATAAATGTGTACAAATGAAAGATAGTGAACATATTCTGAATGAAATAGTATAAGAAGCTGATAAATTTATGAAAACATTACTTCCAAGGAAAAGTGCAGAGCGGTATGACGTCGTCGAGGCAGGTATATTCGTAATTATACATATTGAAAGAACGTGTTATTTAATATGTAAACCCATTGACACACTTTCTTCCACTGAATGGCTGCGCAGTTTTAGCAACCACACTCATGACTAATACTAGTGCTAGTCACCAACGAAATCAAATATGCGATAGCATGCCTTGAAACATAACGTGTTAACAATTACCTAGCCAAAGAATTTCACAAAACTTTTGAGCCAATAAATGTTACACAAGAAAAACCATTGCAATCTACATTATTTTAAAAATAAATTGTTTCTTTTTTAGCGTCATATCAATTGGTCAATGATGATTGTTTCAAAATTCGTCTTTCTGTTGTAAATAAAAATTTGAAAGCTTTTTTTTACATTCTAAATGAAATTATATTTCTTATAATGTTTTAAATACATTTTAAAACCTTTTATTACCCTGCAGGCTGAATTCGTGTGTATTCATTAAGGAAGTAAATTTTCATCAACTGTTTATATGCGATGTTTTTTCATTTTATTTTCTATCTTCTACTAAGTATCAACAGGGTTTCTCTTCCAAGTGCTGCAAAAATCGTTCGTTTAAACGATAAAAATTTCACCGAGAGAAACAAGTTTAGATTCGGAAACGGTTTTCGTTGAATTCTACATTAAATAATACTCCAACGGTTCCTCTATAATAACACTGAGCTGCAAAGTTTTCTATAAACAGTCGATTGTAGGAATAGCAGTGAGAAGTAGTACATATTTAAAGTAAAGTTTAGTTAAAGAAAAAATAGACAACTACTCAAACAAAGGACTCATGTCTCTAACTCTATTTAAAAATTCGTCCTTTTAGAAAAAACTACAGTTGCACAGCAATTAAAAAAAGTTAAATAAAAAACTTCTGACCTATAAAAAAAGGTTGTAATATTCCAATGAAACATTAAAAAAATATTCCAATGAAAACGTACATACGCGAGCAATGTGCTTAACAATTCTCTTTGAAAATGCAACCATTTCATATCTTTCATAAAAGTACAGTAGAACTAATAACGATTAAAGTCTGTACTCCAATGTTATGCAATGTCATGCTAACTGAGTGTATCGCTCAGGTATATTTTATTGGCATTATTACGAACTATTCATTTTTCTTCATTGAATGCACTTACACTGCATCGCGTAGTCCTCCTAAAAGGCGTCTAAGACTATAGGTCTCTATCTTTCAGTTACTTCTAGCAGCATCGGCAGCAAAAACATACAAGAGAGATTTTTAAAAATGTAGCACGCTTATCCTCAACAAAACAAATAAAATATTCTGAAAATAGCACTGCAAGAATTTAAATATTAACTAGTGGTGTTTTAACATCACATTTTTTCGCATTATTTGTAAATGTTCCACTATAACTATTATACAACAACATATAGATGCAAATATGTTTTCAACCACCAAAAATTATTTTCCGCACCGAGACTCAGGTCCTGTGAGTTAACTCGCTGACAGACGAGTCACTATGCCGCAGAAGCGCCGTGAGGCTTGAACTTGAGCCGACGGTTAAAAATTGTCTCAAATCACTATTTTTAATTCGAATTTTTTGTAATTTTCGAAAATATGGAGAGTTTGTAGGAAACGGGACGAGTACCATATTTTGTTTACCGTTCTTTGTCAAAAATGAGAAGATTCGTAAAGAAAATTTTTGAGCGGATTTTGAGTGGCAAAATTTCAAGGAAACTACTTATATTTTCGAAAAATTTAACAATACCTTATTTTAATATACGACTTTAAAATTTCACTAAGGAAAGAAATATATTTTTTCAATATTGTAGTTGTAGCATGACGCTCCCTCCGAAAAACTCTTTTGCAATTTTCGAAAAATCAGGAATTTTAACGAACATGAACCTACGCTATTTTCTTTAGCGTTGCATTAGTTCTCCGAGTAGTAACCAACTAAACATGTTTTATCTGAAATTTTAATGTTAATTCATTTGTTCTACGTGATAACCCTACAAAACTCTGAATTTCTAAAGAACCCTTGTTGCAAAAAGATGGCGTAAGGACAGAGAAGGGAGCGCCGATACACACTGTGTGTTACACCCACCCCTCAAACCGGAAGAACGGGGCGCCCTTCAACTTAGGCGCCATCTGGCGGAAGGAATAACGGCAGCGCGCAGACGGGTGTAAGGATGGGAGGTGGGCGGCTGGCAAGAGGACTCGGAGTCAAGGTGAGAGATGACGATGGAAGATAATGGTAAAAGCAGGAAATGTCAGAGTCAATGGAAAGCAAAGACAAGGTTCGGCAAATTCAGGATGTGAGCAGGATATAAAGGCAGAGTTGGAAACTAAAATGGCTTCAATGCCAAGCAGGATGCAAGCAGATATTGCTAAGCAGGGATGGCAAAGGCAGGGTTGCAAAAGACTAGGGATGGCAAAGGACAGGATGCAAATAGTATGGCAAAGACAGGTGGCAAGACAGGGATGCAAAGAATATGGCCAAAGACAGGGATGCAAAACAAAATGCAAAGACAGGGATGTAAAGACAGGGATGCAAAAACCAGTGGATGCAAAACAGGATTGGGCAAAGACATGAGGGCAAAACAGGTATGCCAAAGACAGGATCAAGGTAGATGCAAAGCAGGGATGGCAAAGCAGGATGGCAAAAGCAGGATGCAAAGCAGGTGATGGCAAAGCAGGTTTGACAGAGGTAGGCAAAAATAGAGAATGTAAAGGTAGGGATGTCAAAAGCAAGGCGCCCAAAGCATGGATGGGAAGCAGAGAATGGCGAAGACAGAGAATGCGAATCACGCCTTGGCGAATTGCAAAGGATAGAAAAATGAGTAGGCCAGAGTCGAAGACATTTGAAGGAAGACATATTAGAAGCAAACCAAAAAGATGTCAAACACAAGAAATGGGGTATTGACGAAGGTAAGACGTACGAAAGCAGGGGCCGAAGGCTGGAGAAGCCCAGACGGTCAGCGTTGAGAGTGGCGGGGCGGCGGCGGGCGGGGGGGCGGGCGGCGGAGCGGGGCGGCGGGGCCGGGCGGCATGAGGGGACACTAACGAAGGCCGTCTCGCAAGCAAGAGGCCCACGAAGCAGTGAATACCCCAAACTCATTGACGACTCGAGAGCATAGGCAATATATACTTAACTACTTAAAACGCCGCAACCGCCCGCACACAGAGTGGGCGGACACAAGACCACCATACCCGAAATTAAGAGGGCCACCGCCCCCATCAGCCCGCCCAATTACCCGAAGCGCGAGACGCGAATGCCGACCCAGCCAATGCGGAACAGAACAACGGGACTGCTGAGGTTCGGAGGCTGGCAGCGAGAACAACAGCAGCACCGACAGCAAACGTGTTTACTAGAGGAGGACATTATCTTGTCTTAATACCGTTGTGAACAATTTTTAATTATACACTACATAATTTGGAACCAATTTCATAATTTGATCTCTACATACAATATTTATTATAAATCAAGTTATTTACAATACAAATGAGCTTGAAGTTAGTCTTCCATTGGTACTTTCCTTGGCATACCTACCAGAAACGTAATAAAACAGCAATTAGAATCAGAACATCGGTAGGAAGTAGTTTGTCTTGATGTATGTTAAGTATTGAAGCGACAAGGGAGATTAACGGAGGACATTCTACTGTTATGGAGATGATAACACCTTGAGTACGACGATATAATTTGACTTCATAAACATGAACAGGAATGTGTTGTTTTTAGAATTATGAACGTAAATTATAGGTCGAAAATGATTGAAGACGTTCCTTCATAGTTGTAGCGGAGGGCAGAAAACATATATTTGCAAAAACTGTCGACAAAATTCAATCGGATGCGACAGGCATACAAAATAAATGTAGAAACAGCGAGGAGAATGGTTTACTGACAAAAAAATACTAAAAGTATTATGAATGTGATAGAATAAAAACAAGCGGAAACAAACGAAAATCAGACGGATGGGGTACGATGTACGGTGCATTATCTGGAAGGAAACCCAAGGGAGAGGAAAGAGATAAAAAAGACGGTGAAGTTAGAGCTGAAGGGAGGATAGACGGTTCTCACGAACGTGTTAGAGCATGAGCAAAGACCGCTGGGGATAGCGACGTGCAGCGTGGGACGAGGCAGAGCAGCGGGCGAGAGCAAAAGAGGCAGAGGACGAGACGACAATAGAAGTCGGCGGCGGCGGTCTCTTTACAGCACTAAAGGTCTTACGCTGTTTGCACGCGGAGGTGCCGCGCGTTAAGAGACCAAGGAGAAAACGCAGCTCTTCCCATGAAATACGAAGTACGCTAGACTGTTGCTCTAGTTCGAAGAAGCGATGCATTCATTGCCGGTAGACCGTCTGCACGAGCCTGTGCTAGACGTCGCCGGAGATGGAGTGTCTCTAAATAAGAGAGGTTCCTACGAGAAAGGCCTCGCTGCGCGTCCTAGACTATCTCAGTTTGACCTTCTTTACTATCTACCTCGTTTGCCCGACGTAGAAACGGAAGACTATGTTTGTTTTCGTTGGTTGTTCCGACGTACCACGCAAACACGGGGTAATGTTTACGGAATGAGAGCGCGGTCTTCATTACATCATCACTTAGGAAATTACATAATTCATGGCAGAAGTGGGGCAGGCAATCTATGTTAGGTGGAAAACACATTATCTCCGTGTTTTCGGAAAGCAAATTCAACCAGAAATGCAATAACAAGGGAAAGCCACCTGCAAGACTTGATTACAATTTTGGGAAATGAGTGATCGTACTTTAGAGGAAACACGTAATTGTACCGATCAAAGAAAATTTTATTTACTTGCGTCTGTGGCTGGATTTTGGCAAACCAATGATCATATATAATTGCTGTTTTTTTTTTTAAATTGATAAACCTAATAGAGAAAACTAAACTCAATAAGAAATGGCAAAAATTTAAATGTATTTATTAGATTAAAAATATTTAATATAATAAATAAAACATACATTTTAATTAACTTCTTGTTCGACTAAATCTCAAGCCTATGCTCCAACAATTATACTGACATATTACATACAGTTTGTTTATGAAATAGCATAATGTTGAAAATGTATAACGTAATATGCTTGTTAGAAAAGAAGATTGATAAAAATAACGGAAACCTGCTCTACTTTCTGTCCATAGTAATTTGGACTGTTGTACCCAAGTTGGCGGGTTCAAACCCGATCGAAGCCGTGGATTTTTAAGGGCGAAAAAATCCTTCATACGCCTTCCTTCGGAGGGGAAGTAAAGCCGGCTGTCCCATGTTAGTAGATTTACTTGCATGTAAAAGATCCTCAAGCCCAAATGACGCCTCTGAGCTAAATTCAAATCGCCTGTTTCTCGCCCAAGAAATACCTCCTTTCTCCACTAGTGAGTGAAAGGAGCGTAGCGAAATTTGCGTGGTCAGACGGAAGAGCGGGCCTGATGGCCTGAGTCTCGCCACGTAAAATAAGGCATTAATTCAATTCAATAGTAATAACTACAAGTAGTGGTAATATAGGTAGTGTAGTACAGATAAAGTGCAGTGTAGTGTAGTGCAGTGCAGTACTGTGTAATGCTACATCAGATAGCTATAAGGCATAACTGAAGAAAGGTAAGGTGAAAGTGTAGTGAATTGTTGTTAAGTGAAGCGACAGAGTGGGTGGGGAACTAATTCTTATATTTAAAGAGGTAACTTTAAAAATCCGCATTGTTATTCTTAATTTAAAAAGGAACAGAAATTACATGGGACATGAATTTTCATGATAATGTATATGAATATCTAGGCATGGGTATCAAAGTGTATGTTTGTTTAATGATATGGAGGCATTTAGGGCAAGCGTGTGTTCGCGTTTTAAGTGTACGTGTGAGTAAGAACATATGGAAAAGATTATATGTGTATATGTATTCTCGTGTGTATTTTTTTTTGTATTTATATGTTTGTAGTAGATGTAGTAGCAATTTCCTTTAATGTGTTGTTTTGCAAGTTGTTTTCATAATGTAATTGTCTTTGTATTGTAAATGTAAAGCCAACTGACGCGGCTTGTGGTATCAACTGATGTCCCGAAAGGGCCTCTGACTGGGAGATCCAAGAGTTCATCGACGGTAGCAGGATTTTCGTCACGAGCCAGATCAAATTCAGTAGCTGTCTGCAAGAAAATTGTAGTAGTTGGTTGCTCTGATGAGTGGTTTTTGGTTTTTTTCTCTGTCCAATATCACGTGAATGCCGGGGCAGTACCCTTACACACGGGCCACTTGCGTAGTCGCTGTGTCGGTGGCAGCCAAATGTCATTATTAAGCTGAAGAAGAACATCTCCACACCCGTGATAAAAAAAACATGCATTAGATGTGTGGGAATAACAAGCAGTTGAAGCGCCCGGAAACACGAATTAATCAATCAATCGAATGTAAATTCTTTTATCGTCCTATTCCCCATAATGCGAAGCGTCAATAACAAGAAAATTCCTTTGAAGCACAGTGGTTTTTTACAACCTCCCAAAGAATGCGCCTTGATGGCCGGCAATTTCCAGTAATTTAGATTCGACTGACAAATTGCTTAGCGTCGCCGCCGCTGTGCCCTCCGCCTAATAGCCCGCTCTTCGTATTTATCCCGCGGCGGCGGCGGCGGCGGCGGGGGCAGGGCTCGACACGACTGGGCGCTATGACGAACAATCCCGCAGGCTCCCGGATCAGCGACTCATAACCTCGTTTATCCGCTCATAAAGGCCCTCTATCTGCAAAAGGGTCGCGCGACTCCGCGAGCGAGCGGGCGGGCGGTTTTTGTTTTACTGCCGCCGCTTTCGCATCGTAATTCCCGACTTGACCTCGTTCCCGCCGCGCGCCGCCACCGTCGCCGTCGCCGTCGCCGTCGCCGTCGCCGTCGCCGTCGCCGGCGAAACGAATCGCGCTGAAGGCACTGCAGAGACACCGACGCCTGCAGGAGAGTGACTGCAGATACGCGAATGACTGCGCTGCAGAGAAGACATGATTTGTTGTGTGAAGATGATAATAGATGGTATCCATTCTATCGTAAATAGTAATGGCGAAAGAGTGGGATGATAGAGATGGGGTAAGATAAAGACGAGCCAGGTTCGGAGTATAGGCAAAGGACGCAATTAAATGGAACAAAAAATCAAAAGAGGAAAGAGGTAATTGTAGTTTAAATAATCGGTTGAGACATCGGAGACAAAGAGTCACAGTATTTAGTATTACATTTTTAAGTGTATGATTTTATGAAACCTTACATAATATTACTGTGGTCAGAGCAGACATGATACCCATTGCATACAACACTGTCACCACACACAATTTGACTCTATTGAGCAAAAAAAAAATGATTTAAAAATATTTTTACTGGTATACTGGCACGAACATGTTTCCAAAATGAATTGCGGGAGATTAGTTGCATCAGTTTCCGACCAATTAATCAAACCGACATTTAAATCTTCAAAAGTAGCCCTTAAAAATTCCTTTTATGATTTGTGGTGCAGCAAATGAGCTGTGCACGAATGCAATTACTTCAAATTTCAGTTGTCATGTATTTATTCGTAAATAATACACCCGTCATTATTTGAATTTCTGAAATATCTATCACGCCAACACATGAATAAACACATTTGATGGATCGTCGCAAATACGCTATTAGGAAAGGAGGCATTAGGAAAAATGCCTGATTTTGTCAACTGGAGTCATGTTAACCTTGATTACTTCACAGGGTTAAATATCAAAGACAGTGGATGAATAATATATTAAGAGCAACAGAATTGTGAGTCAGCTGAACGTAAATACAAATTGCGACGGAAAAAATTGAAAAGGATTGTTGGTACGATAACGAGTGAATTGGGTTGTTTTTATTTTTGTTGTTGTTGTAGGGGGTGATGATGTTGGTAGTAGAGATAGTTGTTGAGGTAATGGTGAAGGTGGTTGTAGTGAAGGTCAGACGTATGATTGGGATAAGTAGGAATGGGTGAAGAAACGGTGATAATATTTCGTAAGTATGGACAGTTTCGCAAATAGTGATTCAGGCGATGTTGGTTAGGACTACGACTCTTAAGGATGCCAGAAAATAGGATGTAGGAATTATTGGTCATGGGGATTTTCGTTTCTGAGAGGCCTAATAGCAGTGCTGTTGGATATGATCAATAAAGAAACGGGAGTCGTTAACGTACAAGCATCGATGATCACATAGAACGCGAGAGTACGGTGCGGTGCGGTAGGATATATCGCTTGTCCGCTTAAGCCTTGGTGGTGGGTAAGGAGAAGGGTCAAAAGAGAAGGCGGTTACATCGCCTTCAGCTTCTCCAGCTTATACCGCTGGACTTCCGGCATTTCGGTAAATAAAACATGAACCGCCGACATCGGCCATTAAAAATAGATAAAGACAAGACTTTTAAATCGACTCGTTGCTCCACAGGGCAAGGCTTCGAGGTTCAAGTTCTCTGCAAACACAAGTCCTCCTCAAAGCTCTCGTCGGATGCAGTGTTGCCAATGTTGCCGTTTCTTGCTGCTCCGGTTTAAAGAAGAATCTCGGAGTGAGAGATGTTTCTTTTCTCTTGGTTCGTCCTTTATAGAGAAAGGGAGAAAGTTGGTGGGAGGGGCAGAGAAAATGGCGCCGGAAACGTTTGCGTTCATTTGCGATGTGCAATCTGCCCCGCTCCGCCCCTCCCCTCCCCCGCGTCCCGCCTTGCCACGCCCACTTCCGCCTGCCGCTCATTCCCGTGCCCTGCGTATCTCTGGTCGGGCCCGGAGGGCGTCTCTTACAAGAGTCTGACTTATGATGAGCGCGGCCAACCCGTGGGGCAAAAGTCGAACGTGGTGGGGAAAGGAGAGAGGAAACGGGTGGGGGGGGGCGAATGCGGCGGTGGATTAAGGGGAAGCGGAATTGAGGACGAAAGAGTGAGTTGAGGGGCGAAATAGGGGTTGGCAATATCGACGAGGCTGTGGAGGGGATGTGGGCGTGGAATTCTTTGGGCGTGGCGGGAAAATTTTGCGGAGACAGTGTGGATTGTGGTTGGATTGCGGGGACTAGGGCGGCGACTGTGGAACCTTCGGTGGCAGCTGCGGGCCTTGGGCGGGATGTAGAGGGAGATATGGCGAGAGATGTGGCGGGATATGGCGGCAATGTGGCGGGAACTGTAGCGGATTATGCGATGTGCGGAAGTTGCTATGGCGCGACTTGCAGGGCGATGGCGAGGAGCTGAGACAGGGCTGTGGCGGGGACTTATGGAGACTGTGTAGGCGGCTGTGCAGGGGTGTGGCAGGCTTGTGGCAGGGCTTGTGCAGGGCGTTGCAGGGGGCTGTGCAGGCGGTCAGGGAGCTGTGGCAGGGCGCAGGGGCTTTGCGGGGCTTGCAGGGCTTGCAGGGGCTGTGCAGGGCTGTGCAGGGGCTGTGGCAGCGGGGCTGTGGCAGGGGCTGTGGCAGGGTCTGTGGCAGGAGCTGTTGTCGAAGCGTAGGGTAGAGTCGATGCGGGGCCGTAGATGGGGCGAGCATGAAATGTGAATTTTGGTAAGCCGGAGCGCGGTGGGAGATGGAGTGGCTTCGATGCGGGGTCGCGCTGTGGCCAGTTGCGGGGAAGGAGGTCGGATCAAAGGGGGCGGCAACAGGGTGAGAGGGCAGGCCGGCAATCACAGATCGCCCGGAGAGTGCCGTTTTCTTGATTTCATAACGGGTCGCTGCCACAGAGCCTCGCTACCCTCCCAGATCCCGCAAGGGCCTCTGGGATCTTTGGATTTCCGCTGCTAATCTTAAGGTTTCGGATTCCCTCTGACGCGCGTTTTCTCTTTTCCTTCTGTGCCAAGAAGACGTGTGCGGCATGTAGGAGTGTGGATAACAGAGGAGTAAAATACTAAATTAAGACTGAAGAGAGATCTACAAGATGGGTGTTAAAAAGTGTTAAAAGTTTAGGTTATAGTATTTTGATCAAAGAAAATATTCTTCGCTTTATTCATTTATTGATGTTTGCAATTAATAGATTTTGTCAAATTATTAAATGCGAATTTGTAATTATGATTAGTCTCTTGATATGTTGGTTAAACATCACACTTATTAACAAAAGAGTGATCCAGAAAGAGTTTTTATTATCGAGTAACAGTTTATTAATATTTGGTTCAGAAAACTAAGTTATAAACGAAATATGAACACTTTTTATATTGTTTGCTGCTCTATGCACCACAAGATAACAAAAGAGAAAATGGATTGAGCCATCCTAGCCAACAGAGGAAAAGGGGAATTCTTCAAAAAGAACATGGTAACATGATAACTATAATAAATCTCATGCGTCATATCAGAGAAATACCTGAATATACGCCAGGCAAAGCTGTCAGAGAACAAATGATCGTTTTAAACGGGCACAGCTTGAAAGTCAGATTGACAAACGCGCTGTCATTGTATATACGTTATACAACAAAAACACAATATCGAATATAAAACCCCTTTGCTCTTTTATGCACCCAAAATGCTTGATAAAAAAATGTTTGCTTTTATATATATATATTGTAATTTTGAAGAATTTATTTTTATATACTTTACCGAAAATTATTTTCATACGAATCAGATACTCTGAAATAATGTCATATATTCAATAAAGACAATTTAGTGTGTCAGTATATTTCATAAAAAATCGGTATTTTAATTACTACGGAATTTACTTGGCGTTTTATTTATTCTATTCAGTATATTTCCATTTTGTTTGTACATTTGTTTAAAGGTGAACTTGTAAAATTATGATTTTCAAATTTATTAAACGTACGAGCAGGACGATCTTGCAACTTTTAAAATAAAGTTCTAAAACACTTTAATATTTTTAATACTAATTTATTAATTATATTATAAATAAAATTATATAAAATTATTTTCAAGAATGCAATGAATGTTTCTTGGTATTGTCAAATCACACATTGGTGAATGGAAAATATAACTTTCACAGTTAAACTTCCATGTGAATTTCGGAGATCCATCAGAGAGAAATCCGCAGCCGTGGAATACATAAAAATTATGTCATGTACATAATGTCAAATAAATAGCACGTACCTCCAATTTTTTGTAATTCTTCTGCTTATCGTAAAGGTAAAAGTTAAGGTGATAAGCTACGTTTTACGTTGCCAATGTATTTTAATGGCTCATTTTTTTTAAAATTTTGTTGAATGTTTCTGTTAAACTACTCAACGTAGTTCATGAAACTTTGAAAAATTATTATGAGCAACAAAATATATCTTTCTACTTACGTATAATTTAGGAAGTTTATGTAAAATAGCGTTATGACAAAAATAAAACACATTTTGTCGTTTGTAAGATTTTTATTTAAAAAGAGTTGAGATAATTTCAAAAGAATCGAGAAGTCATTCGACTTCAAGTTCATGTATGACTCCGGCTGTTGCCGTTTACGTAAATGAAAATATAAACTCAATGATATAGTATATTTTCAGGTACATGTAAAAAACTTTATAAGATATATTAAGAGAACGAAGAAAAAATAAGTTTTTTTAACATTTCAAAATCTTTTCTTGCTAAAATTGACTCGCATTGTTATCCAGCGTTGTGTATAAGTATAGATTTGTTATTCTAACGGGCTTTCTTGAGACCAAATCTCAATATTTCACATTGTGTGTACTTCTAATGTTGTAACACTTCGGCATATGCTATTGATTTTTCATATCTACAATCTATATTTAATATATTTTAAAACGCATGCAAAAACGAACAGGTGTCAATTTTTTAAGGTAAGCAAATTCTAGTCACGGTAAAACATCCCACGGTACGCACATGCACAAAAAGTTTTTAAAAATTAAGGTTTCACGGTAAGTACATTCAAAGTCAAAATATTAGTTTTAAATTTGCAGGACTACGGGTTCGGCCAGATAGGCCGGGGAATACGAATTTGGAAGAAAATAATTTACGCGGTAGCAGTGACTACAAACGAACAGACAGACTCACTTTTGCATTAATCCAATTTTCCGTATTATGAACATATTATCTGTATTTAAAATGTGTTCATAATACAAGTCTTTCTATCAAAATACGGCCTACATGTACCGCGGCATTTCAATACTTTCTCACTGCTACGTAAGTGGTAGGCAAGAAAGTAATCTTTCTAGGTCGACCAGATAAAAACGGGTGAGAGAGGTTAACCGGCCGTGCAACTGCAGGCGTAGCTCCGCACAGAGGGATTTCTGTCTTTGCTTCAGACTTTTATACTCTTTCTTTTGTGATAGGGACGTGTGGATTCCAAGTTAAAAAAATCTTCTATTTTTCCTGGTTTTGGCCTCTTTACTCTTCATTATTCAATTGCATTTTATTACTTAATATAAAATAATTAATAAAAAATCTGACTTTAAGAAATCTGCAACAAATATGTCAAAAATAATAATCGCAAACGGAAAAGAGAAAATAATAATTTTGAAATGCTTTTAATAAAAGACACTTCTCTGAAACGTTGGTAGTT
>BOPP01000046.1:4186114-4198792 GCA_017312745.1 Gryllus bimaculatus
GGGCGAGTTGACGGGGGCGGCAGCGCCAGCTCCGGGCTTCGCCACCGCTGTTTACAAACATTTACATGCGGCGGCCTGAGCCGTCCCTTTGCATAAATGGGAGCTTCGGGAGAAAGGCGACTGCGGCGCCGGTGGAGAGGCGAATGAGGGGATGGGAGGGAGCGCATTCGAAACAAGAAGTCGATGAAATTTGCAATGGGGTCATCGTTGCGAGTGGAAGTGGACGCGATCGTAGAGATGGCATTTCAAGTGTTCCAACAATAACAGGAGCAGAAAAGGCAAGACATCGGAAAATGAAAACCAGTATCGTATGTGATTGTAGAAATAATGTCTGTATTTACAAATGAGAATGATACTGGTGAAGTATGGAAATCAATTATGCTTGCTGAAGTTCAATATGAATTTTGAAGAATATCAAAATATGTAATGTTATTTAATTATAATAATGATTGTAATATCTTCATGGGCGTTTTGGAACTGTGAGGAATAGTGTCTGTGCAAATTAATATATCAAAGGATGGAACCGTACAATCAGTTTTTAGTTTCTTGAGAAAGTAGACAAATATTTAACTTTTAATTTAATTTAATTTATTGAAAACTGTAAAGCAGGCCTTACCTATTACAGTTGCCTGGTCACTTACGAAGTAATTGTTACATTAGGGGTGTTTCATCAACTGCTTAATGCAGATTTCATTTAAGTAGTTGAATATCAGAAATTATATTATGAATTAATATAACATCAGCAGAAAGTCTACCAATCATGCTCATATCTTATATATTTAATTCTAAGAGAACAAATCAGGCTGTAGTATTGGAGATGAGCTGAGAAATATATTAAGTATTAAATAAAGAGACATTAAAAATTAAACATATTTCTGTGCTCAATTCCGTCAGTTTTATGTTCTTCAGGATCCACTGTTACATGATTACCAAAGGTTGTCGTTACTGTACAGAGCAGGTAAGAAGCCTCGACTAATTCAGTTCATGAGAATGATGATGATGATGAGGATGATGATGAAGGTTTAAGGACGTTTCAACAGCGAAGGTCATAGGCGCTCTTGTCAACTTATTGTAAGAATAATACGCAATGTAGCACTTCCAGACTAAACCCTTTTTAATGCAAAGTAAAATGTGAGAAAAACTTAAAATAAACAACTATTCAAGAAAAAAGGGGTTGGCAGAAAAGAGCCAGATAGTTTCGTGAGAAGCTATCGATTATTTTTAATATGATAAAATGACGGCCGAAAGCTGCAATATTCGTCAGTGCACTGCCCGACACATGAGACGATAGGCAAGACTCAGAACGTTTACTCTAAGTGGGAGTAGAGCTCGCGTGGAAGATCCAAAGGACAACGCGAGCCGGCGCGCGCTCGGAGGTGAGAAGCCAGCGGATGAAACGAAGCAAGACGGGGCGCACTGAACCTTGGCAACGACGGGCGCCAGAGGGTGAAAAGCGAGAGAGCGAGCTAGAGAGAGTGAGAGTGCGACGGAGAGAGAGAGAGTGCGAGAGAGAGAGTGCGAGAGAGAGCGAGAGAGTGCGAGAGAGAGCGAGAGAGTGCGAGAGAGAGCGAGAGAGTGCGAGAGAGTGAGCGAGAGCGATTGAACGAGAGAGCGAGAGAGTCAGCGAGAGCGAATGAACAAGAGAGTGAGCGAGAACGAGAGAGAACGAGAGCGAACGAGAGCGAGAGAGAGCGAGAGAAAGCGAGAGAGAGCTGCCGGCAAGAGGCAACGCTCGCTGACTTCCAGAGACGTGTGTGAGGGCAGAGGGGCGTGGTGAGATGTGTATGCGGTAGCGCCGGTGGTGTATGACGATGGTGGTGTCATTGCCGAAGCACAATGGGTTCACGTTACATGAAACACAGGAGCTGGTGGAGGCACGGAGTGAGGCTTGGTTGCTGAAGCGAATCGGAATCACTGTGCACAATGCAACTTCGAAACATGTGACTTCGATGCCAACATCGGCTACGCGTACTCGGGTGCCGACCAAACTTGCCACTACCAGTGCTTCCAAGACTAGACAGTGTATCGAGATGTGGCGTTGAAAAAAACGTGAATGAAATGTCTGTAAGTGAAAAATTATTTCCTTCACTTTCACAAAACATATAACAAGTAAGTAAATATTATGAAAAAAAGGAATCGATGTCTGTCAACTGTTTGTTTTTAATTTGGTTAAATATTTTGTTTGTGATACGTTTTTTGAAGATCTAACCCCCTTTCTCTTTTTTATCGAGGAATGGACATATAGAGGCAAATTCATAGTGCATGATCCCACAAAAAACCGATCATCATAAATTTCACAATTACCTTCATCGCCACTACTGGTACCATCTAACCACTGTAATCACCGATGCGTTCATCAGGATTTTTAACACAATCAGCAATAATGACATAAATACCGTCATAACCGCACTCTTTCATCTGCACCCAACCACTCTTTAGCATGAGAAACAAAATTACTGAATTTTTACACAGCGACGTGCTACTGCAATCGACAACAGTATCGATTTTCTGCGCATGAGCAGTTAAAGTTTCGCATCGTTTTTGCGCGTCAGCGCTTGCGCAGAAGATAGAGCTTGCAGTCGATTGCTGTACCCCATGTGTCACAAAACTCCCCGCCCCCACCCAAGACCCGCTCCATCACCCATCACTAACACCACACCATATTGAATTGAATTGAAATGGCCTTAATTTACGTGGCGAGACTCGGGCCATTAGGCCCGCTCTTCCGACTGACCACGCGAATTTCGCTACGCTCCTTTCACCAACTAGGAGAGAAATGAGGTATTTCTTGGGCGAGAAACAGGTGATTTGAATTTAGCTCAGAGGCGTCATTTAGGCTTGAGGATCTTTTACATGCAAGTAAATCTACGAACATGGGACAGCCGGCTTTACTTCCCCTCCGAAGGAAGTATTACTATTAGTGAATATGAAGTACCATATTCACTAGAGACGGCGTGTAGTACATCAACGCCAGCACCGCCGTTAACTCGGCCATCGTCACCTCGCTCGCACGTCCAATGCCGTCGCCCCCGCCCACGCGTGTTCCCGCCGCAGCCACCCACGCCTCGCGCTGTCGCCTTCTCTGCGAGAGGTGAGGCACCGGCTCGCAGACGAGGACGCGCTGAACGGGGCGGCGACGGTGAGAGTGGGGGAGGGGGGTCGCCCGGAATGACGGGGCGCGCTCGTCTATGGAAACAAAGCCTTTGCCAAGGACTGGGGACCATGAGGACGGTAACGGCTTCTCCGTGTTAAATGCCACCTTGCAACACACGCATGACAAGGGGCGCCAGGAGTTAATGGGGTCAGGAAAACATCGTCTAATCCCAGAGAGAGAGAGAGAGAGAGAGAAAGGGAGGGAGAGAGAGAGGGAGAGAGAGAGAGGCAAATGAGCGTAAAATGTAACATACGGGGACGTTAATGAAGTTCTTAAAGAACGTTGTGAAGTGAAAGAAGATTAGAGAGTTCTTAGAAAATTCGATGGAAATTCAGAACACTAAGACTTACAATTCGTATTCCTAAGTCACTGTGTACATTAATTAAATCCTTAAAATGTATTAAAAGTTTTAATTCGAATGTTACAGTGTTTCAATCTTGTAAGAAAACCTAATGGTTCATAGCTTGTTTGAAAGCAATTCAACTGTTGGTATTATGTCTTCACTCCCCACAGAATTACTTTAAGATGGACTATTATGAACTATGACCATAAGGTAATTATATCGTAAAATGATCTCTCATAAAAAAACCTAATTTTAGATTAACATGTACGTCACAATGAATGTAAGTTGCAATTAAACAGTGATATTATCAATTTCTTCATTCATTCACGACTGCACCTCATCATTTTTTAAATTCATCTTCAATAAAATATTGCTCATTCGAATACATATTGTTGAGAGCCTGGAGAAGCTCTACGCTCCCAACCGGTCTCCCGGTATGTTTGGTAGTGTAGTGTATGTTAGTGTAAATGTAAGTAGGAGGGTGATTATAAGACAAGGAAGATGTATGCAAAATCGCACGCAATCGGTGGCCCGTGTGTTAGGGTACTGCTTCTGCACTCGCCTGGTGTTGAGCGGAGAAACTACGAAAAACCACCGATCAGAGTAGGCGTCCGCTAGACAGCGAATAAACTCGACCTAGCTATCTCGCTAGTGTCGAAAATCCTGCCACCGTCGGGGCTCGGACGTAGGACCTCCCAGTCAGAGGGACTGAATTGACACCAGTTGATGCGCTGAGCCACCTCTCCCGGTTGGAGTGTTTCAAAGAAGCCTAAATGAAGTAGTTATTCGGGAGACAGAACGCGAAGTATAACAAGATATCGGAGGGAGGCTTGAAAGGCAGGGAGCGCGCGGGAGCGAACCGGGCGCCGGGGCCGGGGCCGCAGAGCGGGCGCGCGGGCCCCCAGCGCGCTGTCGGCGGCCACCGAGCGAGCGGCGCCGCTCCGCTTGGCGTGTCTCGGATTAGCGGCGCCCAGCGCGACACGTGTCCGCCTCGCCCGCTCCGCACAGGCGCGCGCTCGCCTCTCCCTCACTCGCCGCCGGCCCCCTCGCTGTCGTCGGGCACTTGCGCCCTCAGCCCCTAGTGCCTCAAGCTTTGCGGACGCCGTTCGGGGAGGAAAATTACTTTTTGTTTGTCCTGCAGCTCCATATTAGGCATAAAATAATAGATATCTAAATCACTTTAACAATAATAATCCCGGAGAAATACTAAGGCATAATAATAATAGTAATAATAGTAATAATAATAATATTAAATGAATAGTGATAAAAATAATAGTAAAATAATAATAATAATAATAATAAGAAGAAGAAGAAGAAGAAGAAGAAGAAGAAAAAGAAGAAGAAGAAGACGAAGAAGAAGAAAAATTAGTCATTGTTTACTCCTGGATGTGATAATTTGACATGACATATACGCAACTAGATTGAACTGTCTTTATCTGGAGAGATTATCCAAGCTTTACAATGTTATAATTAATGATTATATAATTATTAAACACGTTATTAAAATAATGGTTCGTTCCTCTTAATGATTTGCCTGTCTAAAAATCGATACCCTAGTCGGAAATCGAACACCGATCTGCCGATGCCCAGTTAGTCTTATAACAAAACTACATCATGTTAAATAGATAGATTGTTAATTATAAACAGGAAAATATTTCCTCGTATTTGTCGAACTGATCATTGTGACCAGAGGTGAAAGGCGTAGCTTAATTACATGTTTTTGTTTGAAACCGTGATAATCTTTTTGTGAAATATTTATCATTCTTGTTTTTCTCACGCTCTTGTATTTACGAAACTTTAGAGACCACAGTGACGTAATCAGTTCATCAGTACACCGGGAAAGCGAGATGGAAGTTACACATTTATATCAAATAAATTAAGAACATTTAAGTGCTATGTTTGAAAGCAACATGTTGAAGCGTATAATAACAATTTTTGAAGGAGATACGCAGTATGTAAAACTGATGTCTAATTGATGGTTTATGATCTATTCCTTTGGCGTTATTTCATTTAGTTTTGTTCAGTCAAGTTAAAGTACGCTTCTCAAGACGCTTCGATGTTATTGTCTGTCATATCTCATGACGTTTTCCAACTCTGTACATTGCCTGGCTAAAGGCGTCGTATTTGTCGAAGTTGCGGAAGTTTCGCCGCCTCGAAGATCTCTCCATTCCGCCTCGCGTTTTTCTCTCAAGACGCCGAAAATTATAATGAAGGAGAGCCGTGACTTAACACAAAGAAAACATTCATTATGGATATGCCCAAAGAGCAGAAGCGAGCGTAGTTCTGAAGAAGGTCTCAGATATAAAATACATCAGAAGCGTACCCTCATTTATCAACGCGCGCGCACACACACTCAAAGACGAAAAATATTTCTTCTGGTCCTACAAAATGATACCTCGTCTTAAGCACCGACCCACAAAAAGAAACAAAAAAAAGTACATTGGTGGAGTAATTCATTACAGAAACGTGCACCATTGAGCAAGAAATTAATCGGGAGTTTTGTTAAAACTGGCGGAGTTTCCTTGCACTGGGAGATCCCATTAGGGGTTCCTCGCGCGGGGGGCAACTTATAAAGATAACAGACGAATCAGCGGTATCTTAAAAAGCTCGTGCCAAGGCGAATCCCCGTATCAGAGGCGGCAAGAGAAGTTGCTAGACCGTCGCCCTCTCTAGCGGAAGATTCGCCTAATTAGTCGCACCGGGGGCGCGGCGTGGGGACGACGCCGGCGTTTCCATCAAGGAGACGCGGCGTGCTGTTCAGCAACGAGGAGCGGGTAGGTAAAAAGAAGAAGGGGAACGGGTGGAGAAGGGTGGGGAAGAGAAAGGGAGAAGGTAGGGGAAGGGGGGGGGCTCTTCGCAGACGCGTCGCTTCTCCTTTTTTATCTAAATTGTTTTAATCCGCTCGTAATCTGTAGGGGATTAGGAGGCCACCTTCGTCCCAAGCCCCGATCTCCGTGGTAGGGAATGGGCGGTGCGTCGGGGACCTTCTCACCACTTCCAGTGGTGTTGTTGGTGCCATTGGCGCACCTGGGTTCACCATCGGTTCAACGGGTTGCAGCCGGGAACAGGATACAAGTAATGGAGCGAGGACTCAAAAAGAAATCGTTATTGAAAATATTGTTGCCAACATGACATCTTGGCGAGTAAAGGTATTCGATTGATTCATTAATATTTCCGGGCACTTCAACAACTATAGTTAATCATTCCGTTAGTGTAGTGCTTGCTTTATCTCGGGAGGTGGCTGTGTTTGTCCCCCTCTGGATGGTGGGCCGACCTACACGTCAGTATGTGATGGATTTCTCACTTCACGGATCTCCCCTACGTGGGCATCTCCCCAGCCACTACAAGGTCATGTCTCTTGACATGTATGAGAGTACAGTGCATGCATTAATAATATTGCTGTTGTGGAGATTCATTGCAAATAACGTGCGTTTAATTATATGTGAGTGTAAGGAGAGGGGGTAAGAAAAGGAAGAGATAGGAAAGATCGCTCGCGGATCCATGTTCCTTTTTTAGGATATTGTTCCGGCATTCCTACGACATTGATCGGAGAAACTTCAAAAAAAAATACTGAACTGTTAAATTTTTGCAACAGATATCGGTCAAGTTCGACACTGCTGTATAGCTCAGAAATACGCCCCCGCAGGGAATTGGACCTTACGACACCATACTCGTTAGAGTTGCGTCACATTCAAAGGTTTTGCTGGATCTGAACTAAATCACGTGGTCCTAAAGTAAGAGGGCGTAATGTGGAGGCATCTTTTAGAAATAGATGAAAGCGAAAGCATAGTGGCACAGACATGGCTATATAGTAGGAGTGGTAGAGGCTGTAGAGGCCTTGGGGGCAGTATATTCAAATATTAAACTACTTAAGGAGGATCAAGATCGATGCACAGAACAGTCATGATGCACAGAACAGTCATATTGATACAAAAATCGTATCATGAGAGGCTGACTGTCGTGTCTGTTGAGATTGTGTATGACAGTTCTTAAAGAGTAGTATAAATTAAAATGTATCTGTATAAACACAATATTAGTGCACATTATATTCCAAAAGAGCAATAAAATACTAAATATATGTGTTGTGGTGAGTTATCGTTGGCATTTCTAATGAAATAATTATATGCGTCGTCATTGCCACCAATATTATTTATTTAAAAAAATGATGATGGCTAAGCCATCGAAAGCTGCTTTTCTAATAAATAATATTGTTGGCAATGACGACGCATATAATTATTTCAATAAAATACTAAACTTGTTTGCATTGAGTATGGTCTAGATATTTGTGCTTCGGAAGCATGGCCACGGCTGGTTCGAGGGAGTGTCAGTCGTCAGTTGGAAAAGGACGAAAGCCAACGCCTCTCCCCTTCAGCTGCCCTGAAGGAGGTGAAATCGGAGACGAGAGAAAAGGGAATGACTGACGACAGCGGTGGCGAAGCAGTTTACGCTAGGGATAAAGAAGTGTCGCTGACGGATGAGATGGCACCACTGAAAGGGGATTTCTACGCAGTGTCGGGGTCAATATCGATGTTCGGAGCAAAGAAAAGTACTTAAAAAGGATAGTAGACTATCTGTCATAAATATTATATAAAATGATGGGATATATATGTAGATGTTTTGAAAATTAAACGAAGTATAGACGCAGCTAAAGTGGGTGAATTCGTCGAATTGTGTGAAGGTCCATTAACATAAAACGTTCAAAAAGAAAAGGTATATAATATATACAAAATTAAAATTAATATAAAATATAAAAGAATGAAATGGAAACGAAAAAGTAAATTATGAGTAAAAATGAAGTGTACAATATATCTTGTTTAATTGAACCAAGATAAGAGGAAAGAGAAAAATAGAACAAAATTAAGAAACAAGATTAAAAAGCAAAAAGAAGCAAGTGAGTAAAAAAAACATTAGAATGAAAGGGAAAATTGAAAATTGGAAACTAACAACAAAAGATAGATGAAAACAAAGCTATAATGAGAGAAAAAAGAATAAAGGAAAGCTGAATGAAAATAAAAGAGGAAAGAAAACAAACCCAAAAGAAGAAAAGAATCTATAGAAAAAACAGAAAGAAAAGAAAGAAAGAAAGGAAAAATAGGAAGCAATAAGGAAGAAGAGGTAAGAAGAAAAAAATAAAAAGAAGGAAAGAAAGAAGCAATGAATGAAACGTATCCCACAGATCACAAATGAAGGAAGGAAATGGAAAAGCGAGCTCAAAATGGGAACAAAAAGATCCAACAGCTTCGTTTCTCTCGTTTAAATCTCATTACGCGCATCTCTCGTCTCTCGCCTCTTGGATCGAATTGTTATGCGATTTTGCCCGCGGAGGACTAATCTTACTTTCACGAGTGGAAGAACTCCGAATCATAATTGTTCCTCGTAGCCGAGGCCGTCGGAGGCGTCATCTGCCGGAGAGAGAACACAGGAACGATTCGTCGTTTTTCATAACCACAACGAACCCGAAAATGGGGTAGGTCGGAGAGGAAGAAGACGAAAATATTATTCTGACTACCGGCAACGCTCAAGTTATATTTCAGTGTAATTGGAATATAAATGTATTCTAACAACAGCAACGTTTCTGCGAATATTTTAATGGAAAATGGAAGAAGCGTTGGCTTCCCGGAATCATTAAATATATTTATATTATAAACCATCCTTGACATAAATTTCAACTTGTGCGTTGTTAATATGAAAAATGTTGCTTATCAGGTAGCGACTCCTGCGTCATTTTATAAGCCCGCAACTACTCCATATTCCTAAAACATGTTTGTCATGTATTAGTCATATAGTATCGAAATTATTTCTGAGATTTTTATACACAAAAATCCACATACATCCTTTTTTAGTGTTAAATATAATTATTAAAATTTGTAACATTTAACTAAGCAAACATATTATCTTGCTGTTCGTTTAATTTCTGCTCATTTACAAATGAATATATTCACCCGTAATTGTGTTCTGATTCCTTTAAGTCATTCTCTCTTTCCTTCTTTTAATTGTTTCTTCTCACCTCTCCTTATTGCTTCCAATTTTTCCTTCCTTTCTTTTCTTTCTATTTTTGTCTATATTCTATATAGAATGACAAACATTACTCATCCTACGCACCTGAGTAATTAAAATTGCCAATCGATCTACTGAATGCGAGTTCACATGAATCTTTCTCAGAGGGGTCAGTAGATCATGTCCCCTTTAAAAGCGAAGGATTCTCTTATTGATTATCCGGAATCGCAGAGACGTCCACGGACGCTGCCACGCCCACGCTCACCACCGACGAGCGACCGCCGTCTGTCAGCCGCCGCCGCACCCGCCCGCCGCCCGCTGCGCGCCCATCGCGCTCTCAGAACGCCGCCAGCGAGCGCGTTCAACGAAACTTGGCTTGAGAATCATTTCATCTCCATGACACGACTACAAAAATTATGTACCAATATTTCTCGATGGAAGCTCGTACGTATTGACCACCTCTGGTAGTTGTCCCAGCAATGATAATTACGAGGTGACATGAAAGGTGTAAGAAAAGGACAATTATTAGGTGATAATTAGAGGTGTACACGCAAGCTTCCGCGGCTCGAATCCATAAATTCTCGGCTATCCGGGATACGCCGCGTCGTTGGCTGGGGTGCCGACGTTTCGCCTGACATGTCGCAGGCTTCCTCAGGGCAGTGACGAGCAGTCACTGAAATGTCCCCCTTGAATACATTCTCCCATTATCACGTGTAGGAAATTAAACAAATTATAATAAAAATATACACGAACTGGAAGTACACAGTCTACATTTTCACCAGCTAAGGTGGCTCAGAGCGTCAACTGATGTCACAGCTGCCTCTGATCGCAAGCTTCTAAGAGTTCGAGGTCCATCGGTAGCAGAATTATCGCCGATTATAGATACGTAGGTCGAATTGTTTCGCTGTTTGGAGGAGAATTCTAGCAGCCGGCTGTCCTTATCGTTAGGTTTCCGTGGTTACACTGATCAACACCAGGAAAATACCGGAGCAGTACCTCACAAAAGGGCGATCTTTTCTTCCTCCTCCTTCACCCATCCTTTCTTCCTACTTCTTACACACACATGAACAACACTTCCACATATGCCGGGAGACAGGTCGGGGGCTTGGAGCTTTCTTCCATACGAAGCGGTGCCCCGCCGGAGGAAACACCTACATGGGTAACCCCGCTAGCCATCATGTAAGTCTGCGCCGGATCTCCCCATCCAGCGAGAGAAGAACACCACTACCATGCACTACACTTACGGGTCAAATTACCATTGAAGTTGATGTGCCCGGAATCACAAAATAATCAATCAATCTTACTCATTGTTGGCTCGATCACCACTCCAATACACGAACATTTAATAAAAAAAAATTATAGAAAGCATAAAAATACACCACAAGTTAGCATCACAAAGCACAAACCTTCCAACACTATTTCCACAACCCCTTTAATCCCTGTCACCCGTCACCATCTCCCTCTGCCCCCGCCCCTCGAACAGAATGTTTCGGTCAGCCCGCGGTAGCCATGACAGCAGAACAGGACAGGGCGGACGCGGAGCTGGTGGGGCGGCGCCGATCGCGGGACAGATTTCCGATAAATTGTTTTCTGATACGTGATCCGAAAAACATCATTAAAGCTAGCGTGTGCACACGCGCGCAAGTAACGCGTGCGTTCCGAAGGGGCGTGCGTGCGTGCTGGAATGAGAGCGAAGGGTCTTCGCGCCAGCGCGTTGTTGCGCGCACGCCCCACCGCGTGGGGACACGCGTGTGTGGGGACACGCGACGCGGAAGTAGGCAGTGCTGCATGGGCGCTTCGTGGGGATAATTTCCTTCTGGGCCCTTACCGCGAAATTCGATTCACGGAATTTATTCCAATTGGAAGCGTGCAGGATCTGAACTATATGGACTGGGGTGCTACAAACATAAGGTATGCTGTTGTTTCTGAAATTTCGTACTACTTTGCTAAATTGCTGTCCTGTAGTAAAATGTAATATGTTTGGGTGGATAAGCCTTGATTTAGTTATTGCCTCATTTACTTCAAATTCCATGTAGTTGTTTCAAATGAGCCTCCCATATGTGTTTTTTTAAGAAATCATTTATATATCTATTTATATATTTATTTATTTCACTTTAGTACGCAAAATATATCTTTGCAGGCTTCATGTTATACATCTAACGGTTTATTACCTTTCGAGAGAACAGAGAATTCCTGGTAATTACTTCGAACTGCAAATACCCCTTACTTACAGTACATTCTAGTTCCTGGAGATACGCGGACTTAGAAATACAAGTAACATGCTTCCAGATATGTGCTATAGGTATGCTTAGCAACTTTTAATATTATTAAGAGATTTACAACGCTTCCACATGTGTATGACACATTGACATTTGAGACACGTTAGTACTTGTGGAGTAAAATTTGTCTTACATATCCGTTGCCATTATACGGCATGGTGAACGACTATGTTTTGCGAAAATCTGTATAAAAATTGAAAAGGTCGACGAGACTTTTCCAACAAGAAGATTATTTTTTCCCCCCAACTATTCTGACGTGCCCTTTCCAGTCTAGAGGGATTTTTTAAATCCTACTGAGACACAGAAGGCTTACTGCTAAAATATTGACGATTCATTTGCGAAAAATACAAAAACCAAAGCCCTGCCAGATAATTTCATCACGGAATTTTCTTCGTTCTAGGTGAAAGAAAAAGAAACCAAACTCGAGCTGAGTTTAATAGAGAGAGTAAACGAAATAATAGTTAATTAAGAATTTTTCAGATTATCTTAACTATTTAAATAGAGGAAGTAATTTCTATTGCCAAATATACAATGCTGATTGTACCGATAAGTATCGAAAGCAAAAAAAATAAATCATAGATGTAAGAAAAAACCTGTCATTAACCAAACATTTCAAATTTAGGATAGGCTCAGTTAAGGCCTGAGCCAGGTGTACCACTAACCCTGCAATATCTCTGACAGAGGTCATAGAAGTTGAGTTTCCGACATTGGCGGATTTTCACAATAGTTATAAAGAGATGTCGAACACAGCGTCTGTCTGAAGATGAAATATAACGGCTGGCTGATCTATCGGTAGTTTCCCGTGGTTTCTCCGATCAACACCAGGCGATTGAAAAAGAGGTACCTTAACAAGAGGGCCACGGATTGTGCGTTCCTCTCTCTTATCATATCCTAATATCTCTCTC
>BOPP01000046.1:4210073-4223762 GCA_017312745.1 Gryllus bimaculatus
AAATCTGGGTTTCTCGACTACACTAAAGAATAATACACTATGACTTTAACCCCAAAGAGTTAACGACGCCAAAAGCAGTTACCTCATTTATGATAGAGCTACAAAAACGTATGTGCTAGTAAGAGGCTAATCAATTAGGTCAAGTCTATATTTGATCTTACTTTAGGCGATTATTACTTGATACTTCGAGGAAGATAATAGGTGTGAAAATATTGTATTCTGTATTGTGCTTCAGGTAATGCAATTGTGTGGAATCTGTAATTAGGCGGATCTAACTCATACAAATAAGGGAATGAATAATTACTTTTATTTAATATTTTTTTAATATGGCAAACATAGTTCTTGTCTGCTCATATTTGTCAAAACACTAATATATCGCCTGTCATTTTACTCGCACAGGTTAAATGATTGCTTTCTTATGCCTGCTTCCATGTTAACTGTAGCTTTTAACTTTCATATAGAATTTTATTCATTTTGTAGTAAAATATGTAACATATGTAAGTCAAACGTTTAAGGGAAAATTAGGAACAGAAAATCAGTTGCTCCCCCTTTTCCATTTTAGGGCTGCCCATGCCTATGAGTAATGTAAGCAAAAATTAAGCAAATAGTATTGCGGCGATTATTGCATGTCCCCCCCACTCATTTAAGCACGCGCCAAGGCTCACTTCATTTGCCTGCGAGTGTACAATCTGTCGAACAGAAGCAATCCTCGGGTGCGCGCCAGCGCCCACAATAGCCGCGGCGGCGGTGGCGGCGGCGGCGGCGGCGGAGAGCGCGCTCTTGGAGGGCGGAGAGGCAGGATTGGCTCTCGGCGCTCCTTGGATGAGCTGTGGAGCGTCTCCAGGGGGCGTGGGCGGGGCGTGGGTGGGGCGGGGCGGGGCGGGGCGGGGCGTGGCTTTGTGGCGACGCGGGCCCGCTGGCAGGGGAGGGGGGAGAGACTCTTTTTGATGAAGGTCGTGAGGCAAACTCTGGCGACGTTCACTTGTTTTTTTCCCCCACACGCGCGCGCAGATGAAGAGCGGCGCGTGAGTGTGGGGTGGGGGGTGGGGGTGGGGTGCGGGGAGAGGGCATGAGAAGCGTTGAAAACGACGGAGGAGCGCGGCGACAGCGGCAACTGAGTTCATCGGTCGCGAATGGGTGCGTGTAGGCAATGTCAATGGGTAAATCCAGAAAACGAAGCGTAACGGTCTGAAGTCTCAGTAAATAAAGGACGCTTCAATGCGTTAGACTTTTTAATCTACAAATGACAAATAGAATAACATCAACATCAATCGGTGGATGTTCACACTATGATCGAATAATGGCAGCAATAAAATACTGAGAGGAATTAAAACTCTTGAAGAAACGATACCGGGGAACATCACAAAAATGTGCACATGTATTTTCTGTAGTTTAATAATTGTATATAGGGAAATACCCTATTCAGACACTGAAATCAACAACACAATGATAAAATATAAAAATATGTTTATTTAATTGAATTGTGCAAAAATCGAAAACAAATCACATGCACTTCAGAGCAAATTGAAGTTTTCTGTTTAATGGTTTTATTTGATACGTTAATGTATTGTTGGAACAATTTTCATTAAGTGAATGCTCGAAACAAGTACATAGTAATAATATAAGAACTAAGTTTCAAATATATAAATGATCAAGTTTCCTCCAACATCCATGCGATTCTTATAATTATCACACATCCATGGCTCTTACTTTCATTTTCCTTTCTCTATTTTCACACCTTATCCAGGGCATATTTCGGTAATACTGTTTGGATATTTCCTGCTGGATCAAAGCTGGTAACACTGTGGTCAATGTAATATCAATAACAGCAGAATGATTAGAAATATTTTTATAAAATTGTATTTTTTTCATTTGAACTCATTTGATATAGTAATTTCTAGCTGAGGATATTTTTATATTCTTATTAAGATCGTTTAATAAAATCAAATTGGGATTTGATTTTATTACGGCGTACTATACTTATTTTTGGGCATCGTGTTTTGTTCTAGGAGATGGGGGCTTGGGTAATATTTACTTTGATCCCTCAACAAAGATAAACATTCCTTCTTATCTTCAACAAATACAGTCGTTTAATGGAAATAAAACTGATTATTGCACTTATTTTTCAATACAGTCTAAATTCTATCTATTTCTTAATCAAATCATTTGCTGTTCTTATATTTAATTGTGTAATCTCAGGCCTTATATTCACTTTGTTTTTGGAGATGGCGATATTAGAAACCTATTGGGCGTGTTTTTTGTTTGCTATATGTGAACATGACTTGTTTTTGTCATACACTTTTTCTGCGCATCTTATCCCTTTATATAATATACTGGTGTAAAACAGGTTTGTTGACACAAGAGGTAATCCCTTTAGCCTTCGAAACATAATGACCTGACTTCCTCCAGGACACAGCTAATTTTAGAGGATTTGTATGAACTATCATTTAGTGAAGACGTTTCTACGCAGTAAAGGCAATATCGTATTCAACGTTATCAAGAATATATCATCACTAATGTTTGTGGTTTGATATCCTGCGGGCAATTGTAAACAAATACAATGTTAACGGTAGGCTTAATACTTGGTGATGCAGTTTCTGGTTCTGTATTTCAAGCGGCCACCAAAATTAATATGATTCCTAACATTGTGGCGAGAGACTCTCCGAAAGAAACTTAGCAGCCGTATTGTACTAATGAGAAGCAGTTATAATAATGATAAACGCGTTAATTAGTCGTAATGTAGAATTTCATTCTATTTTTTAATAAAAAAAACCTTGTTGGACCAGCTGGCGTGTCACAGGCGGGGCAGAAACGGCAGCGAAGATCTATGATGCGCACGTGGTAGGCGTGAGCAGAGCGCGGCGAGTGTGAGGGCGGAGAGAAGATCGCGGCGACGGGCGACGGGCGACGGCGACGGGAAGGCGGCGACGGCCGATCGGCGACAAAGAGGAGAGGTAGTGGCAGTAGAGATGCCTCATTCGTGAGCCGGCGGACGGCGCGGGCGGCTTACGGAGGGGCAATTTAAGGCCGAATGAACGGCCTTAAGCGCGGGAGAGCGAGGCGAAGTGGGCGCAGACGCCCCTACTCCCCTCTCTCGCCGTCCGCGCTCCCCTCTCCCCGCCCGCGTCCGTCCAAGGGGACGGATCCAAAAGGGGTTGGGGCGAAGGCGTCCTAACGCTCTTGCACTCCCGAGAGGGGAAAGAGAGAGGGGTACAGCGGGAGGAGGGGAGGGCAAGTTAAAATTGCACTTGGTCGACGGTCGCGGGGTGAAGTGACAGGGAGCGAAAAATTGTGGAAGAGTAGAAAATGGCAACCGTAAAAAATAAAAAGACAAATGCCAGGCAGGTAATTTTAAACAGGAAAAATAATTACATAGAACTTTTTAATTCAATGAGTTCTATACTGACATATATGGGTAACGTTATTTATGAGAAAGAAAGAGAGAGAGAGAGA
Organism: Gryllus bimaculatus; assembly: GCA_017312745.1. Lineage (NCBI taxonomy): Eukaryota > Metazoa > Arthropoda > Insecta > Orthoptera > Gryllidae > Gryllus > Gryllus bimaculatus. The sequence goes on from BOPP01000046.1 coordinate 4,213,527, forward strand.
GAGAGAGAGAGAGAGAGTGGAGATAATCACGTGAATGAGGTGATTACACTTTGTACATGTAATGAGCGTTCGTATAAACAGAAGTTCTTCAGTTTAACTGTAGCACACATATGAATATATCAATATTCATTGTACAAAATTTAGAACATCATTGTTTACACTATAAAATTTTTTCTCCGATGCTTCCCAAACTATGAATTACTAAACATTTTATACAGTACATTACTAATATGACGTCAAAAATAAAAATAGCTTAAATAATCAAACTTTTGTACTCACTATAATTGCACTCTTACATACTTACACTTGTAAATTACTTATGATCTCAAAATGTGTACATAAATACCACGATAGAATAGTGTTTAAGTGTACAGTTATAGCACTGATACATAAACAGTTCATATTTTACTTTGACGTTCGTCAAACAATACCCTTTTTATATGTGTATGCACAAGTGTACATGCGTGATAGAGTGGCTGATAATCACACAATGCTAATACGATTCAGATAACTCATCATTCAAGTTGTTTTACTCAAGGCTTGCATATTAATAATTTGAATGGTGAATAAATTGTGAAGTATATGCATTTAAGCTCTTTCGCTTGTTTGATATCACTGTTTGCAGTATTTTGATTGACACAAGCCACGGATACTATTAAAAATGTATGTTGGCATATTTTGAGAGACCTTTACACATTCGTGTGTCACAGTTTCGTATTGTCAGAGAGTCTTTTTCACTTGATTCAAACCAAGAAGATCAAAGAAATCATCTTCCAAGCCAAATCTGATACCACAAGAATAATGTTCAACCTAAGCTGACAGTTGAAGATGAGAGAAAAAGAGGAGAATGGATGAAAAGTAATCCAAAATACGATGGGAAGGAATCAAATCGTTGCAGTCAGCCACGCCATTCGTTCAACTCCCTTCGTGAAGGCGGAGTTCCACTTTTCGTCTACCTTTTAATCCCCCACTCAGAAAGAAGCGCGCTAAGGGGCGGCAGAAACGGAAATCGTAGAGAAGTACTGTTGGGCTTCAGGATAACGCCAGTGATGTAAATATCACTGAGTGGCAGAAGATTTAGAGGTGATGAGAGGTGGAAACTGAGAATGAAGACTGAAAGAGAGTGGAGCAAAAACTATTCCCTTTAAGTCAGCCATTTATTTTTCCATACTAACAATGTCAGCTTATTCAACTGCTAGTCGGGATACATTCAGATTATTCAACTTCTTACCAAATTTAAGCAGGTAAATTGTATTTAGCAATTAATTATTAACAATCTCATTTACAAGTACTTCATTAACGTTCTAACTCAAAAAATGTATGTACAATCCTTGCAGTATTTCCGTATATTTTTAAGAACTGTATTTTGTAACTGTGGTCATCAATGTCCTAGATTAAAACTAACTTAAATAATTTCAAACAAATGTCAGTTTTATTGTTCTTCGTAGAGAGAAATGGGTTCTATTTAATACCAGATGATCTATTTAAAACCATATGATCACCACAATTTCAAGTATCATGTGGTAAATCTATATGCATGAAGAATATTAAGAGTAATGTGAATGATGGGCGCAGAGGTGGCAAGCAGGTGTCAAGAACGTAGAGCCGAAGTGAAACGTATATTGAATTTGAATTGAATTTGCCTTATTTTATGTGGCGAGACTCGGGCCATCAGGTCCGCTCTTCCGTCTGACCACGCAAATTTCGCTACGCTCCTTTCATCATCTAGCAGAGAAAGAAGGTATTTCTTGGGCGAGAAACAGGCGATTTGAATTTAGCTCGGAGGCGTCATTTAGGCTTGATCTTTTACATGCAAGTAAATCTACGAACATGGGACAGCCGGCTTCACTTCCCCTCCGAAGGAAGGCGTACGAAGGATTTTGTCGCCCTAAAAATTTACGGCTTCGATCGGGTTTGAACCCGCGTGCTTGGGTATAACAGTCCGGTACGCTAACCGTCACACGTATACCGCCGCACGTATATCATATATTTACTCATTAAAAGTTGCGTCTTATTTCTGATTCGAACATCTCGGGTTCGTTTGCGAATGAATCGACTTGCGCGGCAGAGAAACTGTTAGAGGCGAATGCCCGGAGGGCGACCACGATGAGCAATAAGGACGCTAAGAGTGTGCGCCATCGGGACGAGGGAGTTGCATTGTCAAAACGTTGGCGCGTTGTCCATTCAGTGGAGACCAGCGGAAGGAGAGGAATCAGTGGGAGCAGGGAGAACAGTAAAGTCAATGAAAGGACAAATACGAGAGAGGGGGGTAAAGAGAGCTGAGTGTGCAATGAGAGCAGCATGGAGATAGAGCAATGAGAACAGAGAGCAAAGAGTGTACACAGAGATGAGAGTACAGTGATAGGAGAGTGAGTAACGAGACCAGAGAGCAGTTAAAGAAAAGAGCGGAGGCTAGAGAATGCTGACATTGTAGTAAGGGCAGAGAGAAGTAGTAATAAAGAGAGACAGTGAGAGAGAGAGAGTTGAGAGGGCAGTGAGAGCATATATCAGCAACAGAGAAGAGAGAGCAATGAGACCAGAGAGAAGTAAGAACAGTGAGAACAGAGAGCAAAGAGTGTACACAGGGCTGAGAGTGCAGTGATAGGAGAGCGAGTAACGAGAGCAGTTAAAGGAGGAAGCGGAGACAAGAGAACGCTGACATTGTAATAAGGGCAGAGATCAGTAGTAATAGAGAGAGAGAGAGAGAGAGAGAGAGAGAGTGTGTGTGTTGATGGGGCACTGAGAGCATATATGATAGAGAGAGAGAGAGAGAGAGCAATGAGAGAAGAGAAAAGTAAGACCAGTGAGAGCAGATAGAAGTAAGAACAGTGAGAGCAGAGAGAATAGAGAGAGCAGAGTACAGTGAGAGAAGAGAGAGTAACGAAAGCAGAGAGATGTAAAAGTAGAGAGAATGGAGAAATCAGAGAGGGCATTGGAAACACATATGAGTGATCAGATAGCTGAGTGAGGAGAGAGCAGTTGAGTGCAGTGTGAGCGCGGTAGCGGCTGGGGCAGCGGAGGGAGCGTTGGAGTCCCGGAGCGCAGGAGACGGTGGGGGGGTGGGGGCCGCGCCGGGGGGGGGACGCGCAGGGGGCGGGCGGTGCGAGCGAGAACAAGAAAGGCGCGCAAGGCGACGGGCTTGTGAGCTTTTGAGCTCGAGATCGCCCGAATAAGTTTCCCGCTGCGCCATCCCGATCTGGGCGCAGATTACAGCGCTGTTTGCGGCAGCGTTATGGGGAAAAGACTTCTCATAAGCTTCTCATCTAGTTCGCCGCGGAGTGGAGGGGGCGGCGGGGGGCGGAGGAAGCCGGCGGCGCGATGAGGTTTCCGATAGTTTGCCCCCCTCCCCTTCCCCCCACCACCCTTCCTCTTCTACCCCAGAGGGGTCCGGTCACGTTAGGTCCGTTTGAAGGCGGGCTGAGGGACACGATGTCCAGCAGCCTTTATAACCAACTGGATTGCCTGATCCCTCTTCTAGGTAAAACGGTGAAAGAAGCCTCAACGGGAGAGATGCCTCAGCGCATCAACCGACATCATAGAAGTCCTAGGTTTTAGTTCCGACGGTGGCATGATTTTCAACACTAGCATGTCAGCTAGGTCGTATTCAATCACTGTCTGGAGGAGAATTCTAACAGCCGGCTGCTCTGATCGGTACTTTTCCCTGGTTTCTCCGAATCAACGTCAGACGAATGCCGGAGCAGTACCCTATCAAACTGGCCACGGATCGGGAGATCTCACCTTCCTATTCGTTGCCCTATCCTCACCCCTTACACACACTTACACCGACATACACTACACTACCACATATGTTGGGAGACCGGTCGGGGCTTAGAGCTTGTCCTGGCTGTGGTAGTTGAGGCAAATCCCGCTAGCCAACGGTAGATTGGCGCCGGATCTCGCCATACAGAGGGGGAAAGACCAACGCCGAGAAAATACATGCCTACACTTACGGAAGTAATGACCTTAACAGTTGAACCCCGACTCCCTAACAATATATTAATCGAAGGAAAGAAGCACATTTAATACAAGCAATGATTGAAAAATGAGATACCTTCTGCACTGCGTATGTACTATATTTATTTTTACGTTGGCTATTTTATACATTTGCTGGGTTTTAATTTACGACCTGTGTTACAACATGAACAATTTTAATATTAGAGAATATGAGATGAGTTGTAATGTATTTTTATGACATTCATTCTTTTTAATATTTTTTTGACAACGAAAAATAACACGAACTGAGAATTTTCTACCTGAATAAATGGGAACACAGTCATTCCTGTTTTCTCCTTTTATTGTAATTCTGATTCATTATTTAACTCATTTAAATATGTATATGGAATATTCACAAAAAATCAAACAAAAAAGTGGATTGGAATATTGAAGAGCTGTTCATATTTTCAATATGTTTCCTTTGATTTTTTCATTTAGGAAATAAAGTAATCACAAAAATTAATGCCTTCCAAAACGAATGATATTTGTATCGTTGAATCAATTAAATTGGTAGAATAGAGCCTCATCTGTTTGATACACGATATTATATCACTAAGCCCCTCTAAGCGTCCAATTTCCATTACAAATGGCTACAATTTGCATTAGTCTGATGTTCTATGAGAAACAGTCACACAAACTACAAAACTATTATGTTAATATACTAAAATAAACGATCAAGCACTATTATTAATTTTACTACATCCAACAATTTAAGAGAGAAAACATTGCAGTCAGTTATGTTAAAATTCTTCAATGCACGTAGAATTAGTATTATTAAATATATTATATTCAGAAAAGTAAGAGAACAAATGTTGCACAGCCATTTCAATATACAAAGTATGTGTAACTTCAAACTCCGCTTAAATATATTTTGCCTACGGGAATTAATTATTCATTCCTTCGCCGAGAGAAAATCTGACGTTTCTGTAAAGCGAATGATAATTTGAAATAGCTTTCCACTATGAGCTTAAAACAATACAATTCAAGTGTAATAATAGGAATTGAATAATTAAATCTTGTTTAGGGTAGTCAAAAAGGTTCAACATAATAGCCTCAGTAAGTAATGTGAGGTTATGCGTTGAATAATAATTGAGGCTATGTATTCACCACATCAGCTTTTCATCATTATTTCACCAGAGTTCTTTGGCGGTATTTCGTGTCCAATAAATTCAATTAGCTTTCCACTATCATCAACGTTGGAAATTAAAAGCATATAACGAGATCCAAACACAATGTCTGTTGTATTAAAAGCAAGCTCACTATTAACAACCTATACGGGTATACTAAGAGTTAACTTCACCACATTTCTAGAACCTCAAACTCACATTAAATATTCACGCGCCGAACCCCACACGTATACCCATGAGTACAGCTCACTGCTCCGCATGAAAAGAACATATTTATCAAAACGCGCGGGGAGATAAGTGGCATGACAAGACGGCAAGCGGATATCGATCTCCAAACGGAATACAAAATGCCGTAAGCTGCCTCAAAAGAGGCAAATTCGAGAGCGCCCTCGCAGCCGTTGTGGCGGGAACTTTTAGCGCAACCGCCGACGGAAGGACATCCATCACGCAGGGGGCGGAGCGGAGCGGAGCGAACTCGCGACGGCGGAGCGCGCGGAGGAGGGCGGCGGAGAAGGAGAGAGGAGGCAGGAAGGACAGCGAGGGGAGGAGAAGGAAAGAGGGGAGAGAAATAACACCGGGGGGAGAAAGAAATAACAGTAGTTGAGAGAAAGAACAGGGAGAGAAAGGAGAGCAAGGAGAGAAACAACTTAGGGAGACAGGAGATCGAGAAGAGATAGCAGAGCGGATAGAAAAAGAATAGTGAAGGACGAGAAATGAGAGCGGAGACAGGAAGAACAGCAGAGGAGGAGAAGAAAAGAGTGGAGAGAAATAACAACGGCGAGAGAAAGAAATAACAGTAGTGGAGAGAAAGAGCGTGGAGAGCAAGGAGAGCGGGAAGAGAAAGAACAGTGGGGGAGAGAAAGAACTTGGAGAGATATGAGATCGAGAAGATATATGAGAGCGGATAGAGAAAGAATAGTGGAGGAGAGAAATGAGAGCGAAAACAGGAAGAACAGTAGGGAGGAGAAATAAAGAGGGGAGAGAAATAAACAACGGCAAGAGAAAGAAGGGTGAATAGAGATACAACAGTGGGGGGGAAAAAAAGCAGCAAAGCGGGGAGGGAGAGGCGAAAGGCAAGAGAAAGGAGAGCGGAGAGAAAGGTGATCGGAAGAATAGTGTAGAGAGGAAGAAGAGCGAAGAGGGAAAGAAGAGCCGAGAGAGAGAAAAGAGAGCCAAGAGAAATATGGGAGATAAGGGAGAGAAAGGTGAACCGAGAGCGAAAATAGAGTGAAGAGGGAAAGGAGAGCAGAGACAGAAAGAACAGTGAAGGAGATGAAGGAGAGGGGAGACTGGAAGAACAAAGGGGGAGGAGAAGGGAAAAGGGGAGAAATAACAACGAGGGGGGAACAAAAGCGGAAAGAGAAAAAAACAGTGTAGAGAAAAGGGAGAGGTGGATAACGAAGAGCGGGAAGAGAGAAGAGAGTGGAGAGAAAATTAACAGTGGGGGAGAGAAGACAAAGAGAGAGAAATATCACCGGGGAGGAGAAGGTGAGCGAGGAGAAAAGAAGAGTGGCTAGAGTAAGAAGAGAGGGTAAGAGAAGTAATGTGGAGAGAGGAACAACGGCGGTAATACAAGGATCTTGGGAGAGAAAGAACAGAGGGTAGAGAAGTGAGAGCGAAGAAATGGAAAGAGCACAGAAGGGAGAATACAGGGAGGTGAGGATAGCCAGAATGAGGATAGTGGGAAGAGCGGGGATACCTAGGGAAGTGGATCTGTTAAGTGGGAGGAAGGCACAAACCAGCGGGCGTAGGGAGGCGAGGCGAGGCGAGGACGCGCTTCTACACCGCCATCCCGCCCCCATCCGAGTCTCGTACCCGCCCCCGCCCTGCGGCCACATCCCGTCTCTCGCTCCGGCCAGCAAACGTAGGCACGCATCCCCGTCTCGCCCTGCGTAATCGCCAACACGTCCTCGCCACGCGTCTCGCAAGCGTCCTGCAACGCGTCCTCGCCCCACGCTCGGCCTAGCGCCTCAGCCGGGTCCTCGCCGCGCGTCCTCGCCGCGCGTCTCGCCGCGCGTCCTCGCCCGGCGTCCTCGCCGCGCCTCCTCAGCGGCGCGCGTCTAGCCGCGCGTCCTCGCCGCGCGTCCGCCGCGCCGTCCTCCCGCGCCTCGCGTCCCTCGGCGCGCGTCCTCGCCGGCGTCCCGCCGCCGCGCTTCCTCGCCTCGCCCTCGCCCTCCCTACGCCCCGTGGTTGTGTGCCTTCCTCCCATTAAAAGATCCACGTTCCTAGGTATCCCGCTCTTCCCCTAATCTATTCTGGCTATCCTCACTCCCTGTATTCTCCTCTATCTTGTGCTGCTTTCATTTCGTCGCTCTCACTTCTCTTACCCTCTTTTCTTTCTCTCCCAAGATCTTGTATTACCCGCCGTTGTTCTCTCTCCTCTTACTTCTCTACCCTCTCTTCTTACTCTATCCATCTTCTTTTCTCCTCGCTCACCTTCTCCTCCCGGTGATATTTCCCCTCTTGTCTTCTCTCCCCACTGTTAATTTTCTCTCACTCTCTTCTTCTCTTCCGCTCTTCGTTATCCACTACTCTCCTTTTCTTCTACACTGTTTTTTTCTCTTTCCGCTTTTGCTCCGCCTCGTTGTTATTTCTCTGCCCTTTTCCCTTCTCTCCCCGCTTTGTTCTTCCAGTTCTCCCCTTCCTTTCTCCTTCAACTCGCTTCTTTCTGTTCTGCTCTCCTTTTCGTTCTTCACTTCAATTTTCGCTCTCCGTTCACCTTTCTCTCTCTTATCTCCGTATATTTCTCTGGCTCTCTTTTCTCTCTCTCTTCGCGTCTTCTTTCCCTCTTCGTCTTCTTCTCTCTACATATTCTTCCGATCACCTTTCTCGTCCGCCCCGTCTCCTTTCTCTTGCCTTTTCGCCTCTCGCCTCCCGCCCCCGTTTGCTGCTTTTTTTGCCCCCACTGTTTATCTCATTCACCCCCTTCTTTCTCGTTGCCGGTTTGTTTATTTCTCTCCCTCTTTATTTTCCTCCTATCTTGTTCTTCCTGATTTTCGCCTCTCTTTCTCTCCTCACTATTCTTTCTCTTATCCGCTTCATATATCTTCTCGGATCTCATATCTCTCGCAAGTTCTTGCTCTCTCGCCCCACTGTTCTTTCTCTTCCCGCCTCTCTTGCTCTCACGCTCTTCTCTCCACTACTTTATTTTTTCTCTCGCCGTTGTTATTTTCTCTTCCACTTTTTCTTACTCCTCCTACTGCCTGTTCTTCCTGTCTTCCGCTGCTCATTTCTCGTCTTCACTATTCTTTTTCTATCCGCTCTGCTATACTCTTCTCGATCTCCTGTCTCCCTAAGTTGGTTTCTCTCCTTGCTCTCTCTTTCTCTCCTTTCTTTCTCTCACTACTGTTATTTCTTTCTCCCCCGGTGGTTATTCTCTCCGCTCTTTCCTTCTCTCCTCGCTGTCCTTCCTGCCTCCTCCTCTCCTTCTCCGCCGCCCTCCTCCGGCGCTCCGCCGTCGCGCAGTTCGCTCCGCCTCCCGCTCCGCCCCTGCGTGATGGATGTCCTTCGTCGGCGGTTGCGCTAAAAGTTCCCGCACAACGGTGCGAGGCGCGCTCTCGAATTTGCCTCTTTTGTGCAGCCTTACGGCATTTTGTATTCCGTGTTGGAGATTCGATATCCGCTTGCCGTCTGGTTCAATGCCACTTATCTCCCCGCGCGTTTTTTGCATAAATATGTTCTTTTCTATGCCGGAGCAGTGAGCTGTACTCATGGGTATACTAAGTTGGCCGGTCGGCGCCCGTGAATATTTTAATTGACGTTTGAGGTTCTGAAATGTTGTGAAGTTAACTACTTATAGTATACAACGTAAGGTTTGTTAATAGTAGCTTTGCTTTTAATAGCAAAGACATTGTGTTTGGGATGCTCGTTTAGGCTTAATTTCCAACGTTGATGATAGTGGAAAGCTATTGAATTATTGGCACACGAAATAACGCCAAAGAACTCTGCGTGCAAATAATGATGAAAAGCTGATGTGGATGAAATACATAGCCTCCCAATTATTATTCAACGCAAAATAACCTCACATTACTTACTGAGGCTATTATGTTGAACCTTTTTTGACTACCCTAAACAAGATTTAATTATCAATCCTATTATTACACTTGAATTGTATTTTTTTAAGCTCATAAGTGGAAAGCCTATGGTCAAATTATTATTCGCTTTACAGAAACGCTCAGATTTTCTCTCGGCGAAGGAATGAATAATTAATTCCCGTGGCCAAAATATATTTAAGCCGAGTTTGAAGTTACACCATCTTTGTAGTTATGAAATGGCTGTGCCAAACATTCTGTTCTCTACTTTTTCTGAATTATTATCATATATTTAATAATACTAATTCTACGTGCATTGAAGAAATTTTTAAACATTATGACTGCCAATGTTTTTCTCTCTTAAATTGTTGATGTATGTAAAATTAATAATAGTGCTTGATCCGTTTATTTTAGCCATATTAACATAATAGCTTTTGTAGTTTGTGTGATGTTTCTCATAGAACTTGACTAATGCAAATTGTAGCCATTTTGTAATGGAAATGGTTGACGCTTAGCAGGGGCTTAGTGATATATATCGTGTATCAAACTATATCGAGGCTCTATTCTCAATTTAATTGAGTTCAACCGATACAAATTCATTCGTTTTGGAAGGCATAATTTTTTGTGATTACTTTATTTCTAAATGAAAAAATCAAAGGAAACATATTGAAGAATAATGACAGCATCTTTCGATATTCAATCCACTTTTTTGGTTTGATTTTTTGTGAATATTCAAATATACATATTTAAATGAGTTAAATAATGAATCAGAATTACAATAAAAGGAGAAAACAGGATGATGACTGTGCTTCCATTTATTCAGGTATGAAAATTCTCAGTTGCGCTGTTATTTTTCGTTGTCAAAAAAAATATTAAAAAGAATGAATGTCATAAAAATACATTACAATATCTCATACTTATTTTGATTAAGTCAAAATCATTAAATCATCTCATATTCTAATATAAATGTTCATGTTGTAACACAGGTCAGCCTAAATTAACAGCCAAATGTATAAAATAGTCAACGTAAAAATAAATATAGTAATACCGCAGTGCAAGAAGGTAGATTCTCATTGTTTTCAATT
>BOPP01000046.1:4223787-4264095 GCA_017312745.1 Gryllus bimaculatus
CCTAACGCAGGTTTAAATAAGCTTGAGTAATAAGAGGAACCAGCGTATTTAGATTGCACAGCTATTCAAAAAGATAAAAACTCACCGTATGACTTTTTTCTACTTCGTTTTCTGTCAAACGAACTACAACGGACATGTTGCTGTTTTTTCGAATTGCTTAGGTTTTTTTGCTTTTAAAGCTAAAATATAAACAAAACATCTGAAAAACCGCTCACAATTTGTGATCAAATATGGCACTGCTCGTTTTGAATATAGCTTCGTAGATGAGTGTCGCTCTATATTTTTTTAATCTTGTGAGCTTAACATAGTTGTCTTACTCCGGGTGTTCAATTCTTTCATGATAAATTAAATCGGTGCTGTGAACACTGAATGTTTGTTGAGACTCACGATCTGATGCACGTCGCTCTCAAGCAATTGCTAGAGTTAATGCCGGGTGGATGCCTATTTCAAGTGGATACATCTGTTGGCTCATGACTCTCCTTCTTAGAAGCGGGCTGTCATGTATCCCGCTCAAACCTAATCAAAGCGTCTGACTTACTTGTCTTGTGCAGGGGATACTTGAGATTATTTCGCTTCTAGTCGTGTTGTTTATTCCACATAGAAAGCCATGTTAGATGAGAACTCTGAAATAATGGATTTGACTTAGAGTAGACGCATTAGACCGTATAACTGCGCAAGAATATTAATGCAAATTAACTAAGCAACTCTTCCGCAAATTAAATTCTACAACAGCGAATGATGCGTTGTTATTATGTTGAGTTTAACTTCCTATATTTAATTGTGGTTTCTCTTTCTTTTCTAATACATGTTATTTATTTTCGAAACAAAATACCAAATGTTTATATCTGCCTTCTATATACGTAAAGTTTACATTTAAAACTGATTTCTCGGCCAAACCTCATGTAAAGATACTTTTCAATTTTCTGGTTTCCTAGTACACTATAGACAAAGATATTACTTTAACCCAAAGAGTTACGACGCCCAAAGAGCCAGTTACCATTTTATGATAGAGATACAAAACGTATGTGCCTAGTAGAGGCCTAAAATCAATAGGTCAAAATAAAATATTGATACTGACTTAGCGGCATAAGTATGTGATTACAGGAGATATGTGTGAAATATAGCCTTACATATGCTTGTGAAATCCCTTCCGGTAATAAATAAAATAAAACGGAGATGAATAATTACTTTTATTAATATTTTTTTAATATGCAAACATATTCTTTTCTCTAATGCAAAACATATTCTCTCTTTTCCTCGCGTTATTGCTTATTATGCTCTCCACCATTTTAACCGGTCAGGTTTTCGTTTTAATCCGTTTGGCGCCCACATTTTCACTATCACACAGCACATCTCTACTTCATTAATTCGTCGCCAAACTATGTCGCTAAACAACTCAACTCTTTCGAAATTGTATATAGGAAATATAGTTTTGTTCGTTGCACCTTACACATCTTATTTTTCTGCAAGGGTTCTTAAAGTGAAATTGTATCATGTACATCCGGGAAATGTGTATTAATAAGATCACAATACTGAGAACTAAAATAAAAACAGGTTAGTATTAACGAATAATATTATTACTAACGGATAATGTGAGATTTATGTCCATAAACTGTTTCTTTTTGTTAAAAAAAGAGTTGAAAGGCCTTCCGAAGTTGAAAGTGCGCTTTCCACCGATTGCATTGATTACTGCTTCCGAGCGCTGTGAACTGCTAAATTCATTAGCGTCGCCGTAAGTGTAGTGATTTTTCTTCGCCTCGGGAGATATTGGTGACTTATCTCTAGCTAGATGGTGAGTTCTGGGAGTCCACCCTACCAGTCACACTACGATGTTTTCCCAACCAGGTATCTCCACCAGCGGGATAGCCCGCTCCAACGGGGGACAATCTCTAAACTCCCGACCGATTTTTCGGCTTGTAGTTCTCGCTGTAGGTACTCGTAGTGACAGTGTTATGTCTAGGGGAGGTAAGATAGCGTTGTAAAAAGAGTAAAAAAATCTAGCGCTGGTGCGTTGGCCGTGTTGTTTAGGGTACTGCTTCCGGCACTCGCCTAGTGTTGATGCGAGAAACCACTTGCAAAAATACCGATGCAGAACAGCCGTCCAGGTAGAAGTCTTTCCAGACAGCCGAGTTAGAATTTGATCTAGCTAGCTGCTTGCGTATCTGCCATCGGTCGCGGACTCGAACCTAGGATTTCCGAATTAGAGGTCGCTTCCATCGAACAAAAAAAAAGTCCGTTGCAAACAGAAAGATTCCAGGTGCTTTGCCCCAATGAATCGCCGCGGTTAAAAGGAGCCACTTCCAGCGCTAACTAACGTATTTGTATCACCCTGCAGAGCTAAATTTTATTTTAAGAGAGAATCCTGCCATACAAGGTATAATTTTTGGACGCCGTATTACTGAAATAGCATTAGCGAAATTACAACATAACAGCTCTATGGTAACTCCGTTTAGCTGCAATATTTTTCGAGCGTTGTCCATGTAAATCACTTCTTCGCTCTGGAACCTTTTCCCACTCTATTCCTTACCGCGACCCCTCCATCAAGTGTGTCTCCTTCTGCCCCGCCCACTGCGCTTACCGCGCGCTGGCAAACGCCCGCGGACTGCTGTCCGCGCCTTGCCGCCAAGCCGGGCCACGCCCACCCCGCTTCTACACCGCCATCGCCGCCCCCATCAGTCTGTACCCGCCCCCGCTCCTGCGGCCACATCCCGTCTCTCGCTCCGCAGCAACGTAGGCACTGCATCCCCGTCTCGCCCTGCGTAATCGCCACACGTCCTCGCCCACGCGTCTCAGCACGCGTCCTGCCAACGCGTCCTCGCCCCACGCTCTAGGCCTAGCTCCTACCGGTCCTCGCCGCGCGTCCTCGCCGCGCGTCCTCGCCGCGCGTCCTCGCCGGCGTCCTCGCCGCGCGTCCATCGCGGCGCGCGCGCGTCTCGCGCGCGTCTCGCCGCGCGCTCGGCGCCGTCGGCCCGCTGCCTCGCCGCGCGTCCTCGCCGCTGCGTCCCTCGCCCCGCGCCGTCCTCGCCCCGCGCGTCCCGCCGCCGCGCTTCCTCGGGGGTGGGCGTGCCCGGCCTTGGCGCAACGCGGACAGAGTCCCGGGCGGTTTGCCAGCGCGCGGTAAGGCGCAGTGGGCGGGGCAGAAGGAGACACACTTGATGTAGGGGTCGGGTAAGGAATAGGTGGGAAAGGTCCAGAGCCAAGAAGTGATTTACATGGACAACGCTCGAAAAATATTGCAGCTAAAACGAGTACCCATAGAGCTGTTATGTTGTAATTCCTAATGCTATTTCAGTAATACGCGTCAAAAATTATATTTGTATGGCAGATTCTCTCTTAAAATAAAATTTACTCTCAGGGTTGATACAAATAGTAGTTGCGCTGGGAAATGTGCTCTTTTAACCGCGCGATTCATTGCAAAGCACCTGAATCTTTCTGTTCAACCTTTTTTGTGTCGATGGAAGCCACCTCTAATCGGAAGATCCTAGGTTCGAGTCCCGACGATGGCAGGATACTCAACACTAGCTAGATCAAATTTACTCGCTGTCTGGAGAAGACTTCTACCGGACGGCTGTTCTGATCGGTATTTTTGCATGGTTTCTACGATCAACACTAGGCGAGTGCCGGAGCAGTACCCTAAACAACAGGCCACGCACCACGCTAGATTTTTTCTTCCTCTTTTTACCCTATCTTTACCCCCCTAGACATACACTGTCACTTACGAGTACTACACGAGTACTACAAGCCGAAAAATCGGTCGGGAGTTTAGAGATTGTCCCCGTTGGGACGCTATCCCGCTGGTGGGAGATACCTGGTTGGGGGAAAACATCGGTAGTTGACTGGTAGGTGGACTCCAGAACTCACCATCTAGCTAGAGATAATCACCAATATCTCCCGAGCGAAAAAAATCACTACACTTACGGGACTAATGACTTTAGCAGTTCACGCGCTCGGAAGCAGTAATCAAGCAATCGGTGGAAGCCACTTCAACTTCGGAAGGGCTTTCAACTCTACAAAGAAACGAGCTTTAGGACAATAAATCTCACATTATCCGTTATATAATATTACGTTAATACTAACCTTTTTTATTTTAGTCTCAGTATTGTGATTTATACCATTTCCCGATGTACATGATACAATTTCACTTTAAAGAACCCTTGCAGAAAAATAAGATGTGTAAGGTGAACGACAAAACTATATTCCTTATACAATTTCGAAAGAGTTGAGTTGTTTAGCGACATAGTTTGCGACGAATGTAATGAAGAAGAGATGTCTGTGTGATATGAAAATGTGGCGCAAACGTGATTTAATAACGAAAACCTGACGGTTAAAATGGTGGAGAGGCATAAGAAGCAATTAACGGCGAGGAAAGAGGAGGGAATATGTTTGCATTAGAGAAAGAATATGTTTGCATATTAAAAAAATATTAATAAAAGTAATTATTCATTCCTTTTATTTTTATTAGTTACCTAAGGGATTTCACAAGCATATGTGAAGCATATATTTCACACATATCTCTGTATCACATACTTATCCGCTAAGGTAAGATCAATATTTTATTTGACCTAATTGATTAGCCTCTACTAGCACATACGTTTTTGTATCTCTATCATAAATGAGTAACTGCTTTTGGCGTCGTAACTCTTTGGGTTTAAAGTAATTTTTTCTATAGTGTAGTGAGAAACCAGAATTGAAAAGTATCTTAACATGAGGTGGCGGAATAAGTTTTAAATTAAACTTTACGTATAGAACAGATATAAACGATTTGGTATTTTGTTTCGAAAGAAATAACATGTATTAGAAAAGAAAAGAAACCACATTCAAATGATAGGAAGTTAAACATCACATAATAACAACCATCATTCGCTGTTGTAGAATTTTAATTTGGAAGAGTTGCTTTAGTAATTATGCATTAATATTCTTGCAGTTATACTGTCTAATGCGTCTGACTCTAAGTCATCCATATTTCAGAGTTTCTCATCTAACATGCTTTCTATTGGGAACTAATAACACGACTAGAACGAAATAATCTCAGTATCCCCTGCACAAGACAAGTAATCAGACGCTTTGATGTGTTTGAGCGGGATACATGACAGCCCGCTTCTAAGAAGGAGAGTCAATGGAGCCAACAGATGTATCACTTGAAATAAGCATCCACCGCGCATTAACTCTACAATTCTGAGACGGACGTGCATCAGATCCGTGAGGTCTCAAACAAACATTCAGTGGTCACAGCCCGATTAATTTATCATGAAGGGAATTGAACACCCGGAGTAAGACGAACTAATGAAGCTCACAAAGATTAAAAAATATAGATGCGACCTCATCTACGAAGCTATATTCAAAACGACAGTGCAATTTTGATCACAAATTTTGAGCGGTATTTTCAGATGGTTTTGTTTATATTTTAGCTTTTAAAAGCAAAAAACCTAAGCAATCAAAAACAGCACGATGTCCGTTGTAGTTTCGTTTGACAGAACACGAAGTAGAAAAAGTACATACGTGAGTTTTATTTTTTGAATAGCGTGCAATCTTAAAATACGCTGGTTCCTCTTATTACTAAGTTATTTAAACCTCGTTAGGTACTAAATAAACAATAAAAAAGGAAGTAGAATAATTCTACTTTGGTTTCTGTTAATTATTTATTTATATTTATTATTAATACGCAACAAACTTTCGAATTATGAAAGTAAAAGTTAAAAATGCAGAAAAAAAAGAACAGGTCTTACGGAAGATGGGAAATTGAGGGGTGTTAAATTTACATTAATAATTCCGTTGTAAAAGCGGCGTAAAGTAGGCAACATGAAATGTGCAAAGGGAGCAGCACACAAGTCACACGTCGGACGTGTATCGCCCGGAGACATCCGCGGTCCCCGCGCGAGCGGCTTGGTTGGCAGGCAGGGGGCGGGGGGAGAGGAGGGAAGGGAAGGGAAGGGAAAGGCGTCGGGAACAGCGCAGCGGCAAAGGGCACGCGTGGGGCGTGCCGCAGAAGAGGTCGCGACAAAAAAGGACACGCGCGTGCCTCGCTGTCACGCAACATGGCGCGCGCGCACGCGTAAAATATTCACGAGTGCTTTTTGTCGCCAGCGCTGCTGCTCCCGCCGCGCGCCGTCGCACTCTGACCGTCCGCTGGCGTCTACTCGTCGCACGCTGCTCGTCGACCGCGTATCTACCGGCCGTGCGTCTACCACCCTCACGTCTACCGCTGCTGGCCGATTGCCTGCGCGCGCACTCTCGGCGTTTGCCGGCACTCAGTCACTTGAAGCTCCCTGTTCGCCGTCGCGGCTGGTTGCCCAACTTTGACCGCCCAACTTTGACCGCCCAACTTTGACCGCCCAACTTGGACCGCCCAACTTGGACCGCCCAACTTGGACCGCTCAACTTGGACCGCTCAACTTGGACCGCTCAACTTGCACCGCTCAACTTGAACCGCTCAACCTTAGCCGCTCAAAATTTCCCGCTCACCTTTCCCGCATTACATATATCGCTCAACACATATCGCTCAACATTTACCGCTCAACATTTACCGCTCCCAGATGGTAATGGGGTATTTCTATTCTCCGAAAGGTACAAAAAGCGTAAATCAGAACACATACACTCACCTCCTCATTGCTAATCAGGTATCTCATTCAATCACTGCCCACCTACCGCGAACAACTCCCTCTTCATTCGCTGTCATCAGACACAAATGCACGACAATTTCCGGCACTCGTTGCTCGTGCTCCCCGTTTGTTGCTCTCCAGTCAGTCATCACAGTCCTCCGGATTCCGCAGCCGTTGTGTGCCACACATTACCCACTTGCTCGCCGCCCACTGCTCGCCTCTTACCGTCTCTGCCTGTCGCACTCAGCACCGGCCATCCCAGCTGCTTCCACTGCCCGTCACACGTCACCCGCCGCCAGGCGTCCGCCATTCATCACCAGCCCTCCGTCCCTGATCACCCATCGCCTATAAGCCGATGTCCCCGCTTTCCGCATTGTCGACCGTTGCTCCGCATCTCTTTCAGCGCGTCCCTACGGCGATTTTCCCTACGTCACCGTCATCCCCCTCGCACCTCCGCGCCGTCTCACTTCATCGGACGCTATCAGCATTTCAGTCGCATGCTCTGGCTACAACGCTGCTGTAGATCAAGGACTCCCAAATGCCGCTCACAGCACAGACCGTCACACATGTCTAGCACCTTTAATCCTCCATCTGACTCCGCTCTGCTGCCACAGCGCTCAAGTAGGTGTCTCCGCCCACCTCCACCGACGTCACTCTCGCCGGGCTCTCCCAAAAGCCACCGCAGCGCCCTTTGCGAGCTGGTGTCATGCATTGTGCATTTCAGGACTTTCACTTCGCATCCCCAGCAAATGCTGAGTCCGTTAGGGCCGCCCAAACTCTGGGGCATGGCAGACAGACATTGCAGATTTTGGAATAAAATAATAATAATAATAATAATAATAATAATAATAATAATAATAATAATAATAAAATACTGGTCGCTTCACAAGAGTAAACGTGATTTATGATATTATTTTACAAGGCTTAGGTCGATAGTCCCGCGATTATAAACTTCCTTTTAATTCCTTCCTTTTGTCATGAACAAAGTAGTATGATATTACGCATTAATATATCTCTAAGAGTATCTTAAATTTAATATATTTGTTAGTATAATCACTCATTCTTGTGAAGAACTAGTTAAAGAACGGACAATAAATTCACGTAATTTGGAGTCGATAAGTTTACTCTCTTATGAAACTATTCTGTAGACTCTGCATAGCAATTTCCGATAGTAAATTCATCTTAAAATATGTTATATTGCCAAATAGATCCAGAAGTGTCATATGCACTTCTTTCTTTATCTTCTTCTAATACCTACAATATTTAAAGTAATTTTTAGAAGAGAAAACATTGAAGGATTGTTCAGAAGTTTAATAGCCTTTCTATTTCTTGTTTCCTAACTTCTCCGCGGAACATTAATGTTCTTCTGTGAAGAAATATTTAAGAAAAACACGAAAATGGTTTATGCAATAGTAGACAATGCTAAACTTTCTCTCTCCCTTCATTAATTCTACGCTTGTTTAAATACGCTGCAGAGATTCGTAATTAGCATTCACTAACTGCATTGGAATGAATTTTTTGCATGTACTATCAATGCACTCAAAGCAAATTATTGGAGTTTCAATAAACATTTCTCTTTGAAGAGTTTACTTTGAGCAGCAAAGACCGCTTTTCCTACTCGGATCTCTTCCAACGATCGGGTCATGTTGATGGTGGAGGCGGGACCGTCTGCGTGTTGAGAAAATTCTCTCACTGCAAAGCTCCTGTAAGTTTCATTTAACTTCATTTAGTTTCTTTTACGCTCGGAGCAATAATCAAAGAAATGCTGATATTTTTTTACCTAAACATGTACTACTCAAGTCGATATGTTTTTCTTTAGTGTATTAGCAGCTTTCGTTATTTCAGCCATCTTAGATCTGCTATTTAGTGAAGAATCCAGATGGCCAACTAACATTGAATTATTGATATAATTGTTAAAACCACATATGCAGATCAATGTAAGGAATTTATTTTGCTTTTTAAATTACAGTTTATAAAAAGAAACAGTTCATAAAATGTGAGTACCATTTTTTTCTAAATACCAGCTGCAGGGTGCAAAAGCTTAGCTTAGTGTTATTTTATTAGAAGATTATTGTATTTGTTACAATTGTTTATATAACTGTAACATTTACACTTGTTTTAAGCAAAAATAAAGAACGTTCTACATTCATGGAGAATATATTTTTCACACAAATTTAAAGACATAAAACAGAAAATGGGTGAGTCGGTGGAGGTGGTTTGTTTATAGAAGCGTACACACTCGAAGATTATAATTGACACTCACAGACATAATCTACATATATACAAGTGTATTTTTAAACCGTGTATACAATTTTGCAGCTGAAAACCCCTCTCTTATGGAAGCCTTGTATCTACATGCTAGCCACCATGATACGCATGCATGTAGCACGAACTTCTATTCAGAGCAATGCAGCGAGGAAACGTCTCACAAATTTAGTATGTAGGGATCTAGTATATTGTAGCGTCACGGCTGGCAGCAGCAAGCCGAGTGCAAGGTAGAGGTTGGGGATCTAAAGATAGACCCCACAAAGAAGGAACTTTCCGACAAAATGGTCCGCGGCCAGGCAGCGCCAGAAAGGCTCTTTCCACCGCGCGGGGTGGGATATGACGTAGGAGGTCAGGTGACCTGGACCTATAAAGACGCGCGCGAGACGGCGCGGACGGTAACGTTTTGGTTTCCTCGTGGCTAGACACAAAAACTTTGTCCGCCAGGCTGGTGCGGAGTGCCGAGGCACTGGTGTTCGACGAGTTCGTACAGGTGATGTGTTCTTCAAACACATTCGGGCAGATCGTCAATCTGCCGGCACACCAGGTCCAATTGCGACGCGCCTTGCCGGCTGGTCGTAGTCCGTCGCGAAAGGCGCATGTAGGGAGAGGAGGGCTGCATGTTAGCTCTGGCAAACCGCCTTAGAGTGAGAGTTGTAAATATGTACAGTGTGTAAATAAAAATTGTATATACTCACTCGTGTCTGTTTCCTTGTGGTGTAGATCACTACACACGACGTTACAATATGCTCTAGTAGGGTACTGGAGATGGTGATGAAGCAAATTGTGAGCCACGAAATACTGTGCTGTACGAACACGATAGTCGTTTAATAAAATGCAATAGTTTCGAGAATATGATACGTCCTCAAAACTGCCTTATACGTAAATCTCCTGAATACCATGATGCTATCATTTGAGTCGCAGCGCATCCTTTTTGGTCTCTGCCAATGAGCTTCAGGCACCAGTTTGCGTCAGGATATTTGCGGGTATTTTAAATACTGCGAGATACCACAACCACCTTCTTACTAGTCCACATTGAAGCATTTTTTAACAATAAAATTTAGCAAATTCACCTTCATTCTTTTCGGTTGGCCACCGTCGAAAATGGTTACTTCACGTTACTTTTAAAATATTTGTAAAATTCCCGCTTGTCATGTAGTTTGCCAGCGTCTGGCTTGGCTTTTCAAACCAAGTGAACTTTGGTCACGTGTGGTTGCGTAGGCTTCCGCGGCCGGAGTTTATGTTGGCTGGGCTATCCGGGACAAGCCGCGTCGATATCATGGTGGCTAACGTTTCGGCCAGCGTATTGTGGCCTTCTTCAGAGCGTACTGCTGTACGCTCTGAAGCAGTACGCTCTGAAGAAGGCCACAATACGATGGCCGAAACGTTAGCCACCATGACATTTGGTCACGTGGTTCGAGATGTGTCAGATGTATGTGCAGAACAAGCAAAAATCCGTCCGCCTCACTCGTGTCTTCGCGTACTGTTCACTATACTTCGATTTATTTATAGCGGCACGACGTTTAATCAGCTGTTATCAGTTCAATCGGGTGTTTGAACGATACTATAGCGACATCACGTGGTGTCATTTAAGCTCGCGAATAGTTGACACCGTAATAGCTGACTCACGTTACGTGGCACTATACTGCGATTTATACAACTCTGCCCCTGGCAGGTAGCAGCTGTTGACGGTTTTATCCAACCGGGTGCTTGAACGTCACCAGAATGACGTCACTATGGTGATGTTTAAACACCCGATTGGATGAATTGATGATTTTTTTTATGTGGCCAGACACGGTAAGGCCCGCTCTTCCGTCTGACCACGCAAATTTTGCTACGCTCCTTTCACCCACTAGCGGAGAGAGGATGTATCACTTGGGCGATCAACAAGCGATTTGAATTTAGCTCAGAGGCTCCATTTAGGATCTTTTACATGCAGTAAATCTACTAACATGGCACAGCCGGCTTTACTTCCCCTCTGAAGGAAGGCGTACGAAGGGTTTTTTCGCCCTTAAAAATTCAATCGCGTTCGAACCCGCGAACATGGGTGTAACAGTCGCCGATACGCTAACCGCTACACCGCCGCCGTCAACACCACGATGAGACCGTCAACAGCTGATACCTGTCAGAGACAGAATTGCGAAGTATCCGCCCCACACGGGCGACCGCAGCGCTGCGCTCGGCCTGGCGACGCGTCGTCGTCCTCAGCGCCCTCCGCTGTCACGTGTCTTCGCGGCCGACTCCCCGTGACAGGCGATTGGCCCCTCCGCTCAGCGTCTCCGCAGCAATGCGCAATGGCGGGGTTCATGTTGTCGACCTGCTGGACTGGTCGTCGAGATTTCAGGGCACAGAACCTAGATAGGAGATACGGAAAATCGCGGTCTCCGAATCCACTGTCATGATTCTACATAAGTTATAATAATGCGACATAGATTTTTTCAAATTATATATTATAATTATTTTTAATAAAAGGTTGGATGTATTTTACATCAATGTTGTGAGTTGATGTTTTTACATGGTTACATGGTTACATGGTATTTTTTATATTAAACAGTACCATTGTAACAAAATTATAAAATCTCTAACAAATTTAATATTCAGACCAAAGCGACCGAAAATACTTGAGTTTTTGTCAATACAGAAGCCTATATTACATTTGAATTATTAAATCAGTTTATTCTGTCAGTTACTTATCGAGTTTTAAAAACGTCGATGTGTAATCGATGTTTTATTAACATTAATGGGCAGATGTTTTAATTTTGACCCTTGAAAATCTAAGTGTTTTTTATAGAAAGCATATTCGAGTTTATATACTGTACGATGAAATATCATTTGTCAGCTTTCTTTGGCGTGATAAACAGTTGTGAAGGTTTCAAAGCTAACAGTTGACCCTTCCTTTGCGAACGATGAAATGGAGAAGTTACGAGTAAGCATGACCACCGAAGCGACATTGACCTTCAGTAGATAGGAGGGTCTAGAAATGTGGTGCCGATATCTCGGCAGCATTCAATCACTCTTGCACCATGCCATATCACAATGCCGAGGGATTACCAAAGGTGAATGAATCCTAAACCGACATTCAACAGAAGATCAAACAGCGCCCTGGCTTGATTGGTTGGGCAACAAAACCAACGCCAGGTGTCAAGAATG
Organism: Gryllus bimaculatus; assembly: GCA_017312745.1. Lineage (NCBI taxonomy): Eukaryota > Metazoa > Arthropoda > Insecta > Orthoptera > Gryllidae > Gryllus > Gryllus bimaculatus. Next base: position 4,235,802 of record BOPP01000046.1, read on the forward strand.
ATACCGGAGCAAGTGAGCTCAATACCTGAATATTCGACGCGTCAGTACCATGTAACTCAGGTTAGGAATAACCAAGCGGCACACCTTACATGTACTTAGGCTCCGTACTTGTAGAGCAGCTAGGGTGAACACTCCCTCGTTCTACCCTTACATTTATGAAGAAAGTGAAAAGCAATCTTCTCTCCTTGAAAGTGCATTCTGATGACTCCCTTGAAATAAACTGATTCTTAATATTATGTTATATAATGTTAAGGTACAAAAAATTGATAGGAAACATTTCCAAAATATTGGTGCATCACATCATTTTAACGGTGCAAAACAAAACTTCATGTGTCAGGAAGTTATGTGAAACTGAGACTTGATGGATGAAATATTCACGTTTGCATGGACTTTCCATCAATAAAAGGTTACAGAAGTAAAAACGTTTTACAGAATTGCTGGAAATTCCAAATATGCATGAGTAAGGAAAATTAAATTTACAACTTATTATCTAATGCAAAGTAATATTGTATCTATCAGAATACAAAGAAACAAGGGACGTTGTGACGCCAGTTAGCAGTCAAACGAGAGTCCACATTTTAGGAATGTGATGCACCTGTCACAACTAATCACAAAGACATGTGTAGTATTTCATTTTACTAGTTCATATGGACCCAACGAGTAACAAAATAGAGCAGAACGAAGGTTTGCAGAAACAGTAGTATTGTATATGTTATTTGTTTAATTTATTTGTTCGTTTTTATGAGTGCATTTGTACTCTCTAGGTGGAAGTCAAGGATTAGAAGAGAACAAGAAAATATTTAAAGGATCGGTGTATGTAATTTGCGGACCAAAAGGAAAACTGGAGTTTAACCCATACGTAAATTGCGGACCGACCCAGAGAAGGACATACGTAAATTGCGGACTGACTATCTCATCCCCTTCCAGATAAAAGTGGGAGATGACTGTATTTTCGAAGAAAATTTTCGTAGCCATTAGTTTTAACACACCTGACGCCATTAGTTTTAACACACCAATACCTTCCCAATTCTCCAGACTTAAGACTCGAATTTTTCGTTCGAAAAGAGTTTTGGCTAAAATTAGTTTTCATTCACTTGAAACATTCGTTGATTGAATGAACTCTGCTTTTCTTTACATTTTATATTCAACCATTTTCTCAACTAATATTGAATAACGTTGAACTTGTAACTAGGACACTCTTTTAGTGATTTCTTCGCTTTTCATTTTGAGATAGAAGCGAGTCTGGAAGATTTTCAATAAGTCACAAGGAAACGGAGAGGAAAAAATATCAAGATATAATTTGCATAAAAATTTACATACGGCCAAAAGTATAACGCCATGAACAGTAGCCTGTGACAACATTATTTTTAAAAAACTGTTTTATGTAATATTCACTACACATTTCACATTATTTCCATTTGCACAGCACGATCATCTAGGGCCCAAACGAAATGGCAGTAATTAAAGTTAATTAAAATCCCTGTCCCCACCGCTCTATCAGGTGCGCCTCGTTCATAAAAGAAGCCCGGTCCGGAAGCGGCGCGTGACGCCTCTAGCGGCACGCGCCCGGCCATCCGCCGCCCTCGTTGGGAGCGGCGCTGCTCATTCACTCCGCACTCCACACTCCACACTGCGCCCCGGGGCGTCGCAATTCCAGGCCGCCCCCTTCTCTGCCGCGCCGCGCCACGCCACGGAAGAGGAATCCGGTGCGTGCGGACGCAAAGTGATGTGGAAATGCCGGCGGGCGTGAAGCCCTCCCCCCGCGCCCAACCGATCACCCGTCGTCAGCAGCGCCGCCCCGCCGCCGCCGCTCCGCCGCCGCCGCCGCCGCCGCGCGCCGCGCCGCCGCCGCCGCGCCGCCGCCGGCCGCCGAGCCGCACGCCGACGCCGCCGCCGCCGACGTCCGCCGCCCCGCTGTCAGCTGCGCTACCGGGGCGGCGCCGGCGCCCCGCCGGTCGCGCGTCCCGCTCGCCTCTTCGCGCCCTCGCTCTCGCGCCTCGTCCCCTCGCGCCCTCGTCCTCTCGCGCCTCGTCCTCTCGCGCCCTCGTCCTCTCGCGCCCTCGTCCCTCTCGCGCCCTTCGTCCCTCTCGGGCCCTCGTCCTCTCGCGCCTCGTCCCTCTCGCGCCCCGTCCCTCTGCGCCCTCGTCCCTCTCGCGCCCTCCGTCCCTCTCGGCGCTCCTCTCGCCCTCCGCTCTCGTCCCTCGTCCTGCTCCGTCGTCCCTCCTTCCGCGCCTCGTCCTCTCGCCCCGCTCGTCCTCTCGGGCGCCCTCGTCCTCTTCGCGCCCGTCGTCCCTCTCGCGCCCTCGTCCCTCTCGCGCCCTCGTCCCTCTCGCGCCCTCGTCCCTCTCGCGTCCTCGCCTCTCGCGCTCTCATCCCTCTCGCGCTCTCGTCCCTCTCGCGCCGTCGTCCATCTCGCGCCGTCGTCCATCTCGTCCCCTCTCGTCTCTCAGGACCTCGCCTCTTGGGGCTGATTGAAATCTGGGAAAGAGGAGTAATGCTGTGATGGAATGTATTTATAATTCACTTGATCGATTGATAAATAGATCAAGTGATACATTGAGTGACTGGACGGGTGATCATATGAATAAAAGAATGAATGAATGAGTCATGGAACGATGTAAGTAGAAAAATGAAAGTGAGGCTGATGAAGTAACGTGCAAGATCGCGGCTGAATAAAATGTACGAAAGAAGGGTTATTCTTTGAAGGAATTGAAGTGTAATACAGGCGATCGATCAATTAATATCATGAAAAATTAATTACATGAATGATGAAATGAAGTACTAAATGATGACACGAATGAATGAATTAGAGGAGGAACGAAATAGATACATGAAAGAGGGGCTGATTGAACAAATATGTATGAACGGTCGATTGTTGGAATTAAGTTATATGTATTGTATAATAATATGTTTTGAATTAATTATTACATGCGTATACGAAGAATGTATGGTAAATATGAATCAGTGATTGATGAAATAAAAACAAATAATTATATGAATGAGTAATGGAGTTTCAAAAAGGAAGATGACGCGGATGGTTCCTTTGTTTTGCCTCTTGAAAAAGATATCTCTCATGAAAAACACATATGGCACAAGATTTTAATGCTCGTCAATTACGAATTATTTTCGTACATCATAATATCATGGTAATTCATTATACCATGCAAATTCATTTCATCTTTAATTCAGATTCATTTGTTGATTCAGTAATTCATTCCTTCATTCACTCATGAAATCGTTTATGATTTCCCCAAACTTAATTTTTTTTTACTTAGCATTCTGTCTTTTAACGTAGTTGATTGGTCAAGGGTACGTAGTGTTCCCTCTATTGAATTTGGATCCATCAGCGCTCCACGGGTGCAAAGGAAACTTAGCTGAACAAGTAAGAGACTTTTTTGAGTTGTAGAGACTAACGTTCTCTAATTTCATTCCGAAACAATCGAATCAAATCATTTGTTGGGAGAAAACATATCGTGGTAGGTTTTAACTTAAGTAATATTGTGTAATAGGACCCCTGTTCAAATAATTTTACCGCCATTTCTCTACGCTTCTTTCTCCGTTTACCAGAGAAAGGAGGTATCACTCAGGCAACGAAACTGCCAATTTTAATTTTGCTCATAAGCTTTTAGTGGCTCTTTCACATGTTGTAAATCTACAACATAAGACAACCGGATTCACTTCCCACCTGAAGAAAGTTGTACGAAGACTTTTTTTGTCCTTAAAAATCCGCGGCTATGATCGAGTTTGTACCCGTGAACATTGGTATAACAGTCCTACGCGCTAATCACCATCGAAGCCAGTAAAGCACCTATGCCCCACTTAACCGATTCTGCTTGGAAACCCTTTCGCCCTCTTGGAAACGCGTGCTCGCTCACTGTGCGCACTGTCCGGGTGCGCCGGTCTGGCGTCGCCTGGGAGTCGGAGGCCGGCCGCCCACTCCCGTCGTAGGACGCGCGCGCTAAACACGGGCTGATTGGAAAGATCGGCGCGTGATTGCACCGCCCCCTGGCAAAATTGGCCTCTCCGCCGAGGATTAAGCCACGTCGCCCCACCCTGCCACCTCCGCCACGCCCCCGCCCCTCCACGTCTGCCTGACCGGCCGGCCGGCAGGCACTTGGCAGGGCTCAGGCGGGGGCAAGCCGGGCCGGATCATTGCGGGTTGTAGCAGCGACGTGACAGAAGCACGCAGGGAAACCGGCGGGAGGAGGGTGTGAAAAAATCGAGGAAGAGGAAATGCCGTTGGGTTAGTCGTTTTATTGCCAATCCATGTGTACAATACAGTACTTTTTTCGGCTTTTTTATCACGGAATAATTTGGTTTTTATGTAACTTTACAATCAGGCGGTCATTAAGCCTTTTTAAAAATCTATCTTTGAAGAACAGTTTCTATTCAGGAGAAAATACCGAATCTTTAATATTGAAATTGTATGAAGATGCCTCAAAAAATAACTTTTACATTTTTTGAAAAATTCAGACATTTAAACGAAAATCAGAACTGTAACTTTTGTAAACATTACACTAACTGATGCAAATGCTGAATAGAAAATTTGGGGCATATTCAAGAAAATGTTGAAAATTCCTTTGAGGCTTCTCGTACTCGAAAAAATCTAAATAACCCCTTCAAAATCTTAGGGCTTGAATTTGGTCTCATCGATTGGGGAATATAAATTTTGGAGAATATCATCTCAACGGTTTAGGCGTTAGCGGTGGCCACAGACGTACGGACAGAAAGACGTTTTGCAGACAAATTTTCGGCGCCAAGGACCTAACAATTGTGAATTCTTACTACATAACGTGTTCAAGAAAGAAATTTACTACATACAGGAATAAGAATAATCTACTTACTCGATATCAGCCCCCACCCCCAACACAAGTTTTTTCTGTAGATAATTGCCTATTTGTGCACCATAACAATACTTTTGCTACACTATGTAAATATACAGTAAAGTAATCGTAGGTGAATTGATGACTCAAATTTAATTATCAGTGAAAGCATACACCTAGCACCACATCATGATATTATGGCGATAACAGACTCTGATAGTGCTGAAATAAAGAAGGATAGTAAATTAAAATCATGTTTGAATTTGTTGTGTGTGCCATTTTAGATATGGTTGCTTTTAACATTTCGGCGGGTTATTTTAATTCATACACTTTTTCCCGCATGCTGTAACATCCATTCTTCTGGCGTTCCTGGGATTCTCCTCGTCACCCTTTCCATGTCTGGACGGAACCATCCTCAGCACTGTCTGTATGATTTGCCCCGCATCTGCCTCGTGGTTATTGTATGTATTCGTAAGCTTTTCTGCCCTGAGGAAGCCTGCGACATGTCAGGCGAAACGTCGGCACCCCAGCCAACGACGCGGTGTCTCCCGGATAGCCGAGAATTCGTGGTTATTGTAATCATGCAGCACGCCGTATTCTCCCACCCGCTGCCTGTGGTCGGCAACGGGGGAAACCATTCTTGAGTGCACTACGTATCACAAGTGAATATCACTTGATCTATTTATCAATCGATCGAGTGAATTATATATACATTCCATCAGATCATTACTCCTCTTTCCCAGATTTTGCTCAGCCCCAAGAGGTCCCTCCGTCCCTGAGAGGCGAGAAGCAAGGGGCGAGAGACAAGAGGCGGGAGACAAGAGGCGAGAGAGCAAGAGGCGAGAGAAAGAGGCGAGAGGAACAGAAGAGGCGAGAGACAAGAGGCGAGAGACAAGAGGGCGAGAGGACAAGAGGCGAGGAGAGCAAGAGGCGGAGAGACAAGAGGCAGAGACAAGAGGCGAGAGACAAAGAGGCGAGAGACAAGAGGCGAGAGACAAGAGGCGAGAGACAAGAGGCGAGAGACAAGAGGCGAGAGACAGAGGCGAGAGAGCAAGAGGGAGAGACAGAGACGGCGCGGAGAAGACAAGAGGCGGGAGACAAGAGGCGGGAGACAAGAAGGCGGGAGACAAGAGGCGGGAGACAGAGGCGGGAGACAGACAAGAGGCGGGAGACAAGAGGCGGGAGACAAGAGGCGAGACACAAGAGGCGAGACACAAGAGGCGAGACACAAGAGGCGAGACGCAAGAGGCGAGACGCAAGAGGCGAGAGGCCAAAGGCAAGAGGCGAGAAGCGCGAGTCGGAAGGAAGGTTTTGCAAGTGATGGAAGATGGTAGATGGTTTCGCAAGTGATGGAAGATGCCTGAGCAAGGGGCTTGGAATGGAATGGGAAAGGAACGTAAGGAAAGGAGGAAAGGTGGTCAAAATATGTAACATGGCGAGTGGCTGGGAGAACCTCAACAATGAAGCAAACGCCCATGCCCAAAACAGGATTTAAACCCGCGAAACTTTGAGTGTCGTGAAACAAGTCGTGACCGTTATAACGATCTCAGCTACTTTCATCAGAGTGCAAAGAAAGAGTACATATTAAATAAAAAAGTCTTACTATAAAAATATAATTGTTTTAGTATTTGAATACAAAAGAGTTGAAAAGTCCAGCATTTCCGAGAATGCGAAATTAAAATAAAATTGCTCTGTGTAGAAATCTGTACTCGTAAATTGACATGTACATTGAATTGACAGGAGCACAGTCGAGGGGAATTTATGCAAAATTGAGATAGAACTTTGTGGTACAAATGTGGAAAGAATGAATACTAAATAGTGATGGAACTGCTACTCCACCTGTCGGTATGAGAATGAAATAGTGGATAATGGTCAACTGAATTTTTGTTGGGGATAATGAAAAAAACATTAAACGGCACCGAGAGGTAAAAACGGGAAACGGAAAATGAGTTGGCAGCGAGGTAACAGAAGACCGGAGAAAACATTTAAAACGAACGAAGGAAGTGTGTGTGTGTGTGTGTGTGTGTGTGTGTGCGTGTGTGTGTGTGTATGAGAAGACATAAGAAGGACTGATGGGATGCTGGAAGTCAATCTGTTGGCATGAGAATGAAACGATGGTGGGCAGCGGTCAAATTACCTCCGATGAAGACATTAAAGGACAAAACGCACAATAAAAAAACGTGAGATTGAAAACGAGAAGAACGATGTATTGAATAAGGGAGGTAACGGCAAGGCATAGGAAAACTTCAATAACCAGGAAACGGAGTAATAATAAATGAGTGAGCCGGTGATGTGCGAGAAGTGACGAAAAAGAACGGAGAGAAAACTACTAATGAATCTGTTTCCATAAGAATTAAAAAGTTAACAGTGCCCTGTTGACCTGATGAAGGGTGATAAAACTCACATTAGACGGCGTGAAGTAGGACGATGCAGTAGTGCAAAGAAAGGAAGGGCAGAGACCAATGGACGTGTGTGACGATTAAGCGTCGTCCAACCATACGAACGACGTGGTACACGCTGGCCCTTAGTCACTTCTACCCAGTTACCCACTACACTATTTACACACTTTCATTCACCACTGACTTCACTGAAGCGTCCGTGGCGCCGCGACGCCTTCGTCGCCAGGCCGTCCCGAACCAGCGCGACCGGCTCTGGCGGTTTCTTTAAAACAAATAATCAACTGTTTATTCATAATTTGTTCCTGACATGAACATTCGGTGAATTATTTATGAATAGAATTATTTTGACTAAAGAGTTGTCTTGTGACAGCACTTCTCAGATGCAAATTGAATTATATAACTTAGTCCCGTGATTACATAGTTTATGTAATTTCGTGTCTATGACTGAGATCTAAGGGGTGGTGCCGTTTTAATCTATTGATGTCTTCACAGTTGTCCAGGATGGACAAAGATAATTTGGATAGTTTTCGAGTCTGTTGTCATATCGTGTGCAGTATTCTGTAATGGTCTGATGGATAGTTGGAATCGGCAAATTAGAATGTAGAGTGTTATACGATAGATACCACGGTGCATTAGTTATGTATCAGAGAACTGTTAATTGATTCTTTGTAAAGTTTCAATATTAGAATGACTAGATGTTACCGAAAGTTGCGGTCAGTAAGTCCAAATTGGTTTTAAAATAGTGTAATTTTTTGCAGAGACCGGGAGAGACAGGGAGAGAGAGAGAGACACACACACAGAGACAGAGAGATAGAGACAGAGAGATAGAGACAGAGAGATAGAGACAGAGAGATAGAGACAGAGAGATAGAGACAGAGATAGAGACAGAGATAGAGACAAAGATAGAGACAGAGATAAAGATATGATTTATTTATTTATTTATTTATTTATTGTGGGCTCCATTCCAGTTTGATTTTTGTTCGAGGTGCAGACCAAGACACCAGTATTTAACTATTTCAATTTGTGAAAATTATATGTCGTTCATTTTTACTAGGGGACAAGTATTATTTCTTAAAATGAATATTATGTGTGCAGATTTGGTGAAATTCACCATTTTTAAAACGACACAGAAATGTCATTCAGGCGAGTTCCTAGGATGTTCAATGATGTGGCGAAAGCTACGTCAGCCACAGGGGCGACGACGCCCGCGCCAGCCGACAGCAGCGCCTGCACCGCGGGGTCGGGAGAGGGGAGGAGAGAGGCGGCGCGTGGCGGGGGCGGTTCGCCCTCGCGCTCGTTGCACGCGCGTAACGAGAGCCGCTGTAGTGGCTGCCCGCGCCGATGCACCGCCTTTGTGCGGAGCCACTTCTAATCCCGTTGATGGCGCTCGCAGCTAGTTGGCCTCACGCCCCCGCAACACCCTACTCGGTCGCCTTTCGCCCCTTTCCGAACACCCAGCGAAAAGTTCTCCGAAAAATGTTGAGAAGTTTGAACTGTGAAACGGACACTACAAATCCACTTTTTGTTGCTTTTTGATACATGGTCGGCCAAACGTCGTATCCAAAATTGACACAGAAAAATGGTTTGATGGCAGTACGTCCGTCTCTCTGTCAGTGACTCTCTTCCAGTGGCTCTCTGTCAGTGGCTCTCTGTCAGTGGCTCTCTGTCAGTGGGCTCTCTGTCAGTGGCTCTCTGTCAGTGGCTCTCTGTAGTGGCTCTCTGTCAGTGGCTCTCCTTGTCAGTGGCTCTCTGTCAGTGCTCTCTGCAGTGCCTTCTGCCAAGTGCCTTCTTGCAGTGCTCTCTGCCAGTGCCCTTCTGCAGTCTTCAGTGGCTCTTCTTGTCCAGTGTGCTCTCTGTCAGTGCTTCTTGCATGCTCCTGAGTGTCTCTCTGTCAGTGTCTCTCTGTCAGTGTCTCTCTGTCAGTGTCTCTCTGTCCAGTGTCTCTCTGTCAGTGTCTCTCTGTCAGTGTCCCTCGGTAGTGTCTCTCTGTCAGTGTCCTCTTGAGTGTCTCTCTGTCAGTGTCTCTCTGTCAGTGTACTCTCTGTCAGTGTTCTCTCTGTCAGTGTCTACTCTGTCAGTGTCTCTCTGTTCAGTGTCTCTCTGTCAGTGTCTCTGCTGTCGTGTCTCTCTGTCAGTGTACTCTCTCCTGTCAGTGTCTCTCTGTCAGTGTCTCTCTGTCAGTGTCTCTCTCTGGTCTACCGTAGCCCTACAATTGTACAAACCATCTTCTCCAAAATTTACCTTCTCCAACCGATCTAGTGTCGAGGTCCTGTGGATTTCTAACCTATATTTTGATTTTGATGGGTACTTTACAAGATGCACAAACGACATTTTTAAAATTGTCTTAAAAATAAGTCTAAAGTTTGCATTATTTTTTCCTCAGATAAAGCAAATTATTGTTATTAAAAAAAGTATATTACAGATATAAAGGAAATTACAACTCATCTTCATCTTCATCTGAGTCTTTAACTAGATAGCTAAAGCATTCTTTGGATATAATTTCCAATATTGTGGGATCACATATATCTCACGCTGAGGTTGGCGACCCGTGTTGATTGGCTACGCTGAGTGGCAGGAGCCGCTGACGTTTGACGTCGCGACGAGAAGAAGCTGTGTAACAGACAGTCGATTCGAACGCCTGGTATTACGAAGACTGTTTGTCTTAAAAGTTGTAACAGAAAACTGACCGTAGTGGAAGAGGAGAGACAGAGAGAGAGGATAGAGAGAGCCAGAAAGAAAGACAGAGAGGGAGAGAGACAGACATACACACAGACACACACACACACTTATATTTCATAGGGTGTGTTGGGGAACAGGCGTGCTTTATCTGAAATATAACTTAATTGTATAAAGTTGATAATAAAAACGTTATTGTTGAAACTTGTGTGTTTCATTCAAAGAGTTTTCCCTCCATACGTATCCCTCCAGAAGTACCGTATAAGTTGCCGTCATTGTGATCGACAAAAGTGAAATGAATAGTCTGATTACACTGAAGAGAAATTTACCTTCCCTTAAAAACACACTATAATAAATAATGTAATTGTCGGGCAATACATCAGTCCAAGGAACCTGTTAAAAGAATTGGTTTTCTCGGGAGCTTAGTGGTTAGAGCTGAAGACCCAGGTTTGAGTCCCGGTCAGAGTGACAATTCTTTGAACAAATTTAATAATAATTATTAATATATTTAGATGCTCAATCATTTGAAACACTTGACACAGTGAGAATGTTACATGCCTGGCAAAAGAATCTCACACAAATAACTGGTTAATACTAAAAATATTTGACTACTTTCATTGCTCATCTGAATAGAATTAATGAAAACTTCCGTAAGGAAAGAAAGGCGGTGAAGGCTTCCAATAAATTCGAATTAATTTCCATGCACTGAGTGATGAAAAAGCAAAAGAAGGGATTTTCGTTGGCTCCCAAATTCGTGAGTTAATGAAAGAAATCACTTCCGAATGATTGTCGAGCGATTGTGAAAAAGCAGCTTGGAAAGGATTTAACAATGTCTGTACCAATGTTCTAGACAACAATATTTGATAACTAATATGACGTTGAAAATCGCATGAGTACAATATAATTCCATGGGATATGATGCCATGGGATGCCTTAATATAGCCATGGGAGGTGGTGTTTCTCAAAATGCATTTTTACACTCGCATTAACACACGTTTTCCTTTAACGTGGGTGACGTTGGTGATGAATAAGGAAAACTGTTTCAACGGTAGATAGTATGCATGAATAATTATTGTAAAAGGATATGGACACCCACTTTGTTATCTGATTACTGCTGGAACACAATATCGAACCATCTGGCTACAAGAGGATCTCTCTCAGAATCAAGTGATAAGAGTAAAGAATGTTTATTTTTTATTTTTTTATAATTACGTAAAAGCAATTTTTCCCCTTTATAAAGAAATTTAAATAACACTATATTCTTGTGTGATTTGTTACTTAGTATAAATAGTAAATATAAGCCATTTATAATATTAAAATCTCATTAACATATCTAATCAATCATTTTAAAAATGTAAGATAACTGTTAATTCACTAGTTTTTCATGATGGATCTTTTCGGTTTACAATTGTAAAATTCGACTAATTATTTTTGTATATAATTATATCAAGGTTAAAATTTGTGGTGTTTATGATTTAAATAAAATTCCAAAACATTAACAGGAATTCGCGTTTTGAACTGAAAAATTCTTTCATTTTTAGAATATATTTCAGTTTTCGTAAGTACCTTCGTGTCATGAAGTTTTAAGATAAGCTTTAAAGACCGTTTGATTTTCTTATGAGTATTGTAACTATTGTGTGTTATTAACTAACACTTATTTACGATTATCTGCTCGTAGTTTCAATGAGGCTTGACTTTTTATTTATATTTTAGTTATCACATATTCCTATTGGTGTAACACAAGTCCACTTAATTATAATGAATAAACATATTCACATGGAGAGGTTTTTCAAAATATTTTTCAAATAAATGTCGAAGTTTGACAACTGAGAATGTGAATGGCATATAACATTCGAAACGTGTTACAAGGACGAACTGAAATTTATTTTCAATTAATTACTCACGAAACATAGGAGTTTTTTCCTGCCAATTCTTCCATTCGATGAAACCATTGCTAGAGCTCTGCGTTTTCATTCTCAACAGCGAAACAGAATTTTCAGGAAATTCCCTGGTCGTATTTAAAATGTGCACTGGCGCGTATTTCCAATTTGAATTGCACGTACCTGTTACACGGTTCGAATCCTAAATGTGTTACAGTTGAAATCAGAAAGCTTGGAAAAAGAGTCATATATTTTCGTTGCACACTGAGTCGCCAAATAATACACCGAGCAGCGCACAGAAAAGCCTGGATACTCGGTTTAACTTCCCAGCGAAATATAGCTATATTTCTTTTTTTTTCGCTGGTGTGAAATTAAACTGCTTCCCAGCAAGCTATCTATAACAATTCGTGCCTTTTCAATTTTCGGTTCACAGCAATACTTTAACTCAATACCGTACGCTGTGACCGCGGGTGAAAAGCTGCACCAACAATTGTAAATGGCGCTAAGAAGAACAAAGTACTACACTTTCAATACGATCCCAGAAACAAACGTAAGTACTTTTACCAACACAACACGCAGGACGTATTTCCATAACGTACACTATTTTCTAAAAAAAAAACAAAGAAGGAAGGGGGCGGAAAAGAGACGGCTTTACACAGGACGGGCTTTCACTTCTCCTTGTTTGGCAGCCACTAGGGATTGCACGAGTCGGCCCCCAGAGTTCGCATGCGAAAATAATCCCGACACGGCTCGGGTCCAGTGGGGCGGAGCTTCTAAATGAAGCTACAAGCGGGTCGCTGGATAGCTGGAGCGCGCGCGCTAGCACTTCCCCGTCGCTAGCTGTTTTACGCGATATGTATGCCGCCGTCCTCCCCCCACCCCGCCCGCTGCGAAGGGGGCCGGGCCCGAACTCCACGCCCGACACGGATCTCGTTCTGGTTTCCGGGCGCAGAAACAAAGCGAATTTACAGGCGTCGACCTCCTTTGTCCGAAGAAAATAGTTCCGACGGACCGACCCCTTTGGCGAAACGCCGAGAGGAGCGGGGGGGGGGGAAGGGGAATGGGGGGGGGAAGAACCGCTCCCGATTTACGAGGTTTTTCGCGAGCGGCGCCGCAGTCCTTACTCTCCCAGCCGCCCTGCGGCGACTCGCCCGCTCGGCGGGGGCGGCGCGTCGTAACGAATTAGCGGCGACGTATTGAGTTGTGGGCGTGGCCCGGCGAGGATTAATCAGACAGCACAAACATCGAGGGGGGGGCAATTGTCGGTTTCGTGGGTCCGATGTATTATTTTCGCAGTGCGGCTTCGTTGGGGCTGCGTCGGCCCCGGCATCGGCGCGCTTTGTCCGTCGAATGACTTTCAATAGATGGACCGCCTGTGTATGAGATGAGCTGATTTCACTTTCGTATCAATTACTGGCAGAAACATTACATTTTGTTGTTCAAAGAGAGGGAATTTTCTCTGGCGAACTTTGGAAGGACGGGAGTAATCACAATGTTTTTTGTTGTTACATTCATATCACAATCCGTAGATGAAGTTTTTTTTTGGAAACTAAATATCAAAGCATGTTCTTTGAATTACTCTCATGCAGTAATACTGATGATAACCTGATTCGAATTTTCGCCTAGCTGTTCATGAAGGAAAATTCTTAGAAGAAGAGCAACAATGACAGCAAATATTATTTCACTTCTGTAATACAATATTTTTGAAATTTACTAATGTGCCACATTTTTTGTTTGCTGTTGAGAATACGTTGACTTATTTCATATCAAAAACTCTCCATTTTTAATCACAGGTCTTTTCATGGTTCAGTTAAAAATATACTACTCGTACATTTAAAATTAATATTATTTTTCACTCCCAAAACAAAAGTGTTTTAATTTACTTAGTTTTTCGATATCGATGAAAGTTCACATTATCTTCGTACACAATTTTGAATCCACATTTCTAAAGCATCACGATTGATTGGTGTTTCGGAATATGTCAGCTGAGATAGTGAGATTCGATGCCGACTTTTGTATCGACTTGAGAGGCTCGTATCCTCCATGAGTTTCCCCCGGGGTACATCCTATCAGCCTAAATACGTTCTAAGATCCCGACTGGTCTCCCAACATGCGTGGTAATGTAGTGCATGTCAGTGTGTATGTGTATGTGTGTGTATGTGTATGTGTATTTGTGTGTGTATGTGTATGTGTGTGTATGTGTGTGTGTGTGCGTGCGTGATGGAAGAAAATAGAACAAGGAAAGAAACTGATAGATCGCGCCCGGTCCTGCTCCTGCGTTCGCCTGGCATTGATCAGGGAAACTACAAACAACTACCGATTAGATCAGACGGCCGCAACAGCTCACTATACATCACGAGATATGCAAGTAAAGAATATTGCAACTTCAAAGCTCTTTCACAGACTGTCGATAAAAGATACGGTTTGAAAATAACAACGAATTACTTTTAAGATTTCGTATGTGAGAAGGACATCTGTTGATTCTAAAAAAAGCACTAACAAGGAAAAATCCAAAGCTGGCTCATGGACAGCATTTGAGCTTCCCAGGGTGCGATTCTCAGGCGGCGAAAAGAGCGTTAGAGCTTTGCTTTAAAATCGTCTTAGTTTTTTATATTTCTGTGATAATGAAAAGCTCAGGTAGGCGGAGTTTGCAAGTTTTATGGATGATAATACGTCATTTTCGCCACATATCTCTTACCCCCTTCCCACATGCATGCTTAGGCAAAACTAGTAGTGGCAAAACCGTTAGCTTATCCGCAAAGTCAAACAATCGACCCGAAAATGCCAAAGAAATAGTCACAAAAAGCAAAAACGTGTACCAAGCTCTAATGACTTTTAAACTTGGGCACATGGGAGACATATTACATATCGGTAAAGAGTTATCGCCATTATGAATTGTTTCATTCCCGGAAGTGACGTGTGCGAGTCGTCGTCTAATTGCACGCACGTGCACGTGGCCTTTTAGAACAAATTTCACCGGACGTCGCCGCCACACAACCCGTCAGCCCGGCGATCGTACGCTCCCGTAGCCTGAATACCCGCCAATTCCCATCACCGATAAGTGCGATATTGCGAAACATATTTGCACGGAGCGTTACACACCAAACACACCGTAAGTTTGCTCTTTCAGCGCGTGTCAAGTGATGCGATAGATCACACTGTAGTTAGTGGCATTTGGAGGGATCCTACGTGTGTAATAGGCGCTCAGCGTCGATGTGAATGTTAACCGGAACAAGCTCATGTGGTAAAATAATTAGTATTACTAAGGCAAACCTATTACGCACTTTTACTGATAACTTAGAAGAGGATTTTTATACCCTAAAATATCTTGAAATATGCTTATTAAAATACGCCTTTATGACCTGAAAAGTTTGAAATGTGCACTTTATGTGCAATTAAAATTAACAATATTTCATTTACTGTGTACATCTTTCTTGATAAAATTAAGGAGAAGCATGCTTGGAATGAAAAGATATATTTTTGTACAAACATAATATAACCTAGCTTACTTTTGGGAGAAATAATTGTGGTAAATATGCACTTTAGTGAAGTATACTCTATGTCTTCTTTCATTTCCTGTCTGATTACAAAATATCAAGAAATACATTTGCGCAACTATTTTATCATCTCTAGAAAAGACAAAAAATACTCTTTCTAATCAATGAACGCTCACGAGTAAATAGATTCCATGAAAACATGAAACGTTTTTCATGTAAGTATTTTAACGAAATATGCAGAATATACTCTTATACTTACAGGAATATGCACCAATAGGAAAAACTACACACAAAAATGCACTAACATATTAATCAACATAGCATTGAATTCTAAACAAGTTCTAAAAAATTCCACTTAGAGATGCCCTGAAACAACGGAAAAAATATGAAAAATCATCGAAATCGGATTCCTACTGATAACAATGCGCATACACACAGAGAAAAATGGTGTGTGGAATAAATTTAAAAATTCAAAATAAACGTTCAATAATATCAACACTTTAATTGATTAATCGTAATACAACAAAATAGTCTTCTCTCTTAGGAAGCACAAAGTAGTTCACAAAAAATGAATAGTATGTTTACAGACACACTCGTTAACAAACATTTCTAACATTATGAGGTGATGTATCGCTACCAAAGGCTTAAAGACAAAATTTGGAGCCGTTTTCCAAAAAATCTTGTTTCTGTTATTTTTTTAAACTGCACATATTGCACGCAGTATTGCACGAAAACTACCAAAAACGCTATAAAAAATGTTCATGACCTAAATTAATGGATTAATTACGGACAACAAATTTCATTTCAAGGAGAACTGTCCATCTTCAATTCTGTAGTAGTACGAAGACTCTGAAAAAATTAAAATGTTTGGAATTTTCGAAAATCCAGTTAACCCTTAAATCGGACCTATGCTACGTTTGAAAGTGTATTTTACTCTATTCTTACAAGAAATGGAATTAAAAAAATGCAGCCGTTACTAAGAAAATTTTGAAAATGTTTCAAGGGCATCATATAAAACTCTCCCAAATTTTAACAAATGTTTTTCAAATCCTCAAAGCTTCGACTCGAGTCATGTGTACAAGGGTTTCTTCCATTTGGACAAACTTCTACGCATGGTTTAGACGCTAGTAGTGTTCACAGAAGGACGACCAGACATTTTGAAAAAAAACACGTTTTTGGTATCAGGGGACTTCAAAATGCATATTTCCGTTGAAATCTCGAAATCGATTTTCCGCAGCGTTTCATAACTTTCCCTATACTACGCATATTACTACGTATATACGTATGTAAACTTGAAAGGTATCCACGTTCTCGATCCGGAATGGTTTTGTGCTGAATAATATAGAATCTTCTTGCCATAGGAAGTAACCTTTCTCGCGCAGTGGGAAATATATGACCGTTTATAAGAGAAAGCAGTTGTTACTACTCATTACTTCGGATTTTGCAGGGTAAAAGTGTGTTTGGACACAGGATGGTATCTTTTTGTCAATTCTCTAGATCGTGTCTTGACGGGTTTCGACAAATAATATCTACTAATATAACAAATTCAATCACCATACTATCGGTTTTGTCAAATTCTCAATGTTTAACTGAATATTTGAGGTAAATCAATGTCTTAAATCTCTACACTACAACATAGGTGGGTCAATAACTTTTCAGACCGACTAAGATAAAGCTCTTCTATGAGAAAACCTTTTGAGTAGTATATAGTCTTATGTTTAATTGTAGTAATGATATATGATTTCAGCCGACATCTCACTCAGTTTTGTGGAGAGGGGTAGTGAAGTTGGGTGCGGTGCGTGAAATCTCATGACATTTAGCTTTTATCTTGACAACGCACATGTCAGATTGCAAAAAATATTGTGAAAGACTAAGGTATTAAGGAGTTAGACCACTCACACTACATTCCTGATTAGGCACCTGCGACATCTATCACTTATCAAAGAAAGAAAAACTTCGGAAAAGAAGAGTTTTTAGACAAGAGCGAGGTGAAAGAAGCAGTTTATGACCATTTCGCGAACAAAATTTCTAAGGATTTTTTCGAACGCGTAGAAATGTTAATACACAGATGTGAAAAGTGTGTTTGAATAAAAGTTAATTGAGTGGAAACGTTACGTAGTTTGTTTCGTTGTATCAAAAATGTAAGTTAGTAAAGCCAAAAACTTATGGAACACACCACTTATTTTAGTCTTAAATAATACATATCTCCCACCGTAAGAACTTTTCATCCAGAAGTTAACGAAATATATCTTTGGTTATTTCCTTCGGCACTTTGACATAACCCAGAACGATTTCGTTTGTGGTTTATGGATGCGTGGGAAAAAACCATCCGCGTTCTCCGGACTGAAAGTCCCGCGCAGAAATTCGGTTAGACAGCAGGGCGCTGTCATGGCCGGAGAAAAATCTCTCTTCCTTCAACTGGTCGCACTCAATCCACGTCTTCATCTTCTCGGGCGCCTCTGAGGGCGAAGGAAAATGATTGCGTTCCCGCATCTCGCGATACACAAAGGCGCAGCTCCTCCCCGCCGGAAGGACGAGGAATCATTCTTTCTCCCAGGCAGCACACATTTCTCACCGGAGGATCGTTATTTTGCCAATGAAAGCTGCCGTGATTTGGACGAGGCGTTGTTTGACTTTTCGTACATATTATTTTAATGAAGAGAGCAAACAGATTTCGACTTATGGAGTTCAATTCTTTGACTAAATTCAATTTGGCAATCTGGACAGACTAAAAACATCCAAGTTATCAATTATTACATAAAAACGATCAATATTACCAAATATTACATAAAAATGAACAATTTTTTAAGAAATAATTTACACTTTCAAAAATATTTAGTTTTTTTCTCCTCAGTAATTTCTTTTAAACACGTGCATGCAATGGAAATTTCCGCAACTAAATGATTGTTTATAATTATTATGAAATAACAGCGAAATTATTTCGTTATTTTAATTGCTTGCCATATTTATTGTAAACAGAAGAATTAATATGAAAAACTTGGCTACAAAAATTAACACTCAACAATAAAAAAACGTTTTCTGGAAAAATTCTTGTTAGAATTATTTGTGAACTTGCAATCTAAAATGAAATTGTATGATGTCTAATTAACAATCTTCACGTTCTCATTTCAACCTGAATTAGAGTTATTTTTATTTAAGCATCGATTTTACTCATTGAAATCGGTTTAAACATTCAAAATGAAAGATGCAAAAACTCTTTGCAAAAAGCATCGAAAGGATCACATAAGCTACTGTCTGAATACACTATCGAACTTTCTATTCTATTTTCGAAAGGAACAAACGGAACTGGCAATGTGGTCATTATGTAATGCGGATGAGGTCGTATAGTCAGACAATACCAAGGATTTAAAGCAGATGTCGAAGAGGTAAGAAAAAAATTAGAGAATAGAGAACTCGATTAAATACAGATAAGACCGCAGTGAGTGAGATTAAATATGAGCAGAAGGGTGAGGGAGATTAAATAAGAGCAGAAGGAAGAGTAAATTACTTACTACTTACTACGGAGAAAATTTTGTGAAGAAGTATTTTTGATGAATGACCAACTATGTAGGAGTTTGTCTTAACAAGGGAAAGGGCTACGAAAATCACATTGCAAAAACAGCAAAGGAGGACATGATGGTTGTAAAAGAAATGTGGAATTATTAAGGGATGGTGCAGAGATTTGTGAACCAAATATATGAGAATATTTGCTAATATTTTTGGTTCTATTTGAAAGTGGAGAAAGAAATTTTGAGACGGAAGGAAAGGACGAAATCTGGAAGCAATACGTGAAATAGTTTTGAGAAGAATTCTAGGAAAAGACTTGCACATCCGGTTACACGACCAGATGGGAGCCAAAAATGAGAACTGATATGGGCAAAACAGCACGTTTTAGGAAACGATTAGAAGAGGGAGGGGAAATTAGTCATTAAATCAAGTTAAGTGACTAATAGATAAGAACAAAGATACTAATAAATCTAATTAGAAAAGGGAAAGATTTTTGAATAATAAAGATTGCAGGAGATGACAAGATCAAGAAAAGAATATATTGACGTAAGTGAAGAATTGATTCAAAAGGATACAGATCAGTTTTCGCAGAAAGATTACGAAAGAAATATTAAAGATAAGAAACTCAATGTTTAACCAATGACATAAAATTATTCATCTGGATTATATTCAAAATTATTTGAAATAAAAATGACAGACGAAGGATAACAAGATATAGCTCAGGAAATGAAACTAAAGCGAATAGATATTGGCTAAATAATGAGGGGGAAAATGTAGGATCTATGAGATGGAAGTGGGAGATTGGCACATATATTAGAGAGATGTAGGTTGTTTGAGGAAGGAAAAATGTGATAAAGGGGGAATGTTCAGGATAAGATTATGTTAGAGAACAAAGGTTAAAGAATAACCTATGGTAGAGAGATACAGGAAAGATCAAGGCATGTAGCCTGTTATTGTACACAATATTATTTGTATTGTTATGTCTACAGCATACATTGTATGTATGAAGCGAATCTAACTTTTGCATATTTACAAAATTGTAAAAATATATTCATTGAGAGCTGGCAATGAGTAATAAAACTCTAAAAATTGGAGAAGTAGGTAGATCAATAAAATAATCTTCAGCAGGAAAAGAGGGTGATCAAACTTCCCAGATTCTTACTGGCGAAACACGGACCAACACAGCGAGACGCAGTTAGAAACAAAGGTTTTTATGTCTCTTAAATCTGAATCAAACGGAGTTTAAACATTATGCAGTGTTCCGCCGCGACTGCATGCCACTTTTATTCCAGGACTTTAAATTCAAACTCCACGGCCGCCCCGCGCCTGTTTTGCCGTCGGGACTCTGTTTAAATATTACGGGATCCGGATGCAAGACTTTTTTTGATGCTTCTCCCGCACCCACATTCGGGGGACAGCGGCAACCTCTCTCGCGTGCTATTTCCTGGCCCTTCCGGCAGTATTTAATTCTCTCCGCCTATTTTTCCCTGACGTTTTCTTTACAACTTTGGGCAAAGCGAAGAGCCTTTTTCTACCTCATATTTGCTGCCACTTGAAGCTTTGTAATATATTTACTCTCTTGGTCGCGTTTCCTTTGTGAGTTTATCTTCTAGAAATTTTTTTTTAAAATGCCGTCGTACTAGTTTAAGATGCAATACTAAATGCGCTGATGCACAGGATATTAAATATAATGAGACTTGAATTTTTAGAAGGAACGTCACTCCCGTACATCTTGAAGTTTTATTTAATGGAGTTTTATGAAAATAATGAAAAAATGAATAAAAAAGTGTAACAATTGTGAACATTTGTTTGAGAAAAAAGTAACAAAGCAATTTCATATGAAATAAGTTATTTAATCCGAAAAATATGTAGAATTTTCTTTTAGTATTGCTTGGGTAGTGTAAGACAAATTTCACGTATCACCAAAGTCGTAGCTTATTCGTTATTTTGTTTAAAGATCATTTTGTGTATTATTTGAATAGGTATTTTTGAAATATGTTTATTTAAACTTGCAAATATTTTATAATGCAATTTTTTTAACGTTTTTCAGTAAATAAACTTCAGTAGAACGAATAATATTAAATAGAAAAGTTGTTTCAGTAAATGTAGAAGATATTTATTAACAATCCCTGAAAATTTCAGTTTCCTACGAGAAATTTAAGCTGAAAAAAGGTCAATTTATTATCAAATGTATCAACTTTCGGGATGGTGATGACGATTATAATAATAATACTAAACCTGCTAATAATAATAATAAAAATAATAATAACAATAATATAATAATAATAACAATAGTGACTTTATTTATGGTAGCATTTTCCAAAAACTACTTTTTTTACATCTTTTTTGTGTTGGTTAGCATTACAGTTGCTTCGAATTTACTTCCTACATGTGTAAGCCTTTCAGTATTAACGCTGCATTAAGTAACCGTATCTAAAATTATTGGAGCCATCATGTAATCCCAGTGAAATTAGGTCTTCACAAATAAATAATAAAAAGCTTTTAAAAGGATATCAACATACTTCCAATGCCAATGTAAAGAGAAAATTATGGAGATTTACGAAAAATAAAACACCAAAAACATATTTTTGACTGCAAAATTGTTCCATTTCCACTTAATATGGTACCGCACTCAAAATCTCGAGGGTATTCAACAATTATTTCGTGTGCTTCTCAATATTGTAGACATGTTACATGTTACTACGTTATTTCTCCTACGTTATTTCGAGTATCAAACCATCAGTTTTGGAACGTCACTGTATTACCCGTTTCACCTGGCGAATAAACAGGGTGGTTCTAATGAGTAGTATACAAAGTTTGGCACAGGGAAGAATCACAAGAATGTTCCAATAAAGAATGAAAATCTTTCACAACGTGTTTTCTCAAAAACGTGGTTTTCATTGCAACTATGTTTACCGACTTCTACATACCAAGTTTGATGACAATATTAAACAGATGATTGAGAAGAACATAAGACTGGAAATAGGAGGTATAAAATGCATTTTAAAATTTTTTCAGTACATCTTTGGGCAATGGAATTAACTTAATTGTCTGGTATTAATACAACAGTTAAAGAGAATAATTCTGTGTGTAAACTATAATAGCTTAAACGGTTAGTAAATCACTCGGTCACAAGTATTTTTTGAAAATTACTTTCACTAATTAACAATTTACAATCTAACATCTTCTTAACAAAAATGAAGCGTCTTTGGTGATAGTACCTATTTTCAAAAACGCTTCATTTTATATTACAAATGTTAAAATAAGTTCAAGGTAGTACACGATTAGTATTTGCAGAATAAACATGTAAATCATTCGTTCTGCAATCATTTTATTTTTAAATGAATACATTATCGTACATTAAAATCAATATTTTAAATGTTGCAGAACTCAAAACCTTTGAAATCAAATAAAAATACATGGCTAATCGATACTGAACTATGTATTAAATAGTACCATTATTATTCGCCTCTAAAACATTACAAACCCATTCAGTTAGTTTCTCAGGACACGAGAATAATGACTCTGAATGTAGACAACTTTTATGATAATATAAAGGGTTTTTCAAAAGACAGCAGACTGTGGGAATATACCTCAAGAAACGTAAGCCATATGTCAGTGACAAGTTCCGAATATGTTCAGTTCCAGTTTAAACGTGCACAATCCTAAATTATTAACGATCTGTAAAAAATAAACGATCTGTAAAAAATAAACGATCTGTAAAATGGCGCGTTAAGCGTGCGGCTGTGATGTCTTGTGTGATGCGCCTGTGTGTGATGTCCCAGGTTGCGAAAGATTCAAGAAAGGTCCTTGAAGAGGGTCCCTGGTCACCATAGAGATTTGCAAAGAATGGGAACTGGGAAAAGATTTGCATTTAACAGAACCAAAACTCACGATAAGGAGAAGGTGCTTCAAGTTCAGTGGTCTCTTATTTTAGTAAACGTCAATTTTCTAATGCTTTTAGTTCACTTTATCCGTTAATGTGAAAATATAATAGTTTCTCCAGGATGGTTGGTATTGTAACAGAGGATCCAAAACATGCCTAAACAATGCCAATTTCAAGATTAGAAATCTAAATTCACCACTACAATAATTTTATTACTTTTTGATATGTTCAGTTTTTATACCTTTCGGGATATTGTTCTTCTGAGCCAATGCTTTCTCATCTTTTGATTCTTCGATAACCATACACAAAATATTTTAAAAGTCTTGTTACTTTTGAATTACTCTTGTCCCGTTGAATACTCGTTTGCCATTTAATAGTTATTGTCATCACACTCGTCTTCTTATGTCTTGAAAGACTCTTTCAGAGCATGAGACATCTATCACGAACATCTAGAGAGATGGGAGTTCACTTCGTTGCATCATGCTGAACTTTTCATGCTTGAGAGAACTACCGCAGATGAACTGAAGCAATTTTCTCAGTAACGCCCCTGCAGTTCAGGGAAATAGTTTTCTGGAAATTGTATTTTCCATGTTCACTATAGTCGGATGTGAGGAGTCCACTGTAATTGATTCTTCTAGTGTTTATTTGCATCGCAAATATGTCTGAACCAGTTATAAGCGAATATTCACTCTCCAAGCTCACTCACATGTTCACTCAGTTTGTCCAAAATCGACTGTTCTGAAAGACTGATACCTCATCCAGGTTTGCAGTTTTTGACCTGTTCGGGGAACTCCGACGTCCGCTGCCGACGTCTTTCCCATTTCTGCCTGCACCAGTTACTTGCATTCAACGTCACCCTCGACTTCCATCTTAGAATCGTCGTCTCCCTTTTCCATGTACGGAGAATCCGATACACATTTCGACCGCAAAAGCTACAAAAGACGCGCAAAGCACCGCAACCCATAGGCAGAAGGCTCCCTGCAGGTGAGAGAGCGACAGCACCACCGGGTCATCATCCGAATGGGCGGTGTGTGAGCGGTCCGATCGCCGCGCCGCAGCCATCACCTCGTCCCACCACTTGCCCAACAAACCACCTTCACGCAGCCCTTGCACCCAAAAGTCGAAAACCTCATGAACAGGATTGAATCTGGAGAGCAGAATGGCCACGGGTTGAGAGAAGAGCGGTGAAGTCATGGGAACGATTAAGTCTTTTCCGCCAACAGTGTAGCATGGGAGCAATTCGTATTGCGCCTTGGAACCGTCAGTGGCCACAGCAAGATTTCGATCATATGCCACGCGATCAAAGCATTGTGTTAAAGGATCGTGGCATTTGGCAGATTTTCGTAGCATTTCGTTAATATGTAAGTCAGATTCTGACTTGTCGAAGTATTCGAAAACGAAATCATGCAGTGCAAGGTTAATATTTGCGTTCAACAAATCTTCCAGAGAACTAAGTCCACTATACATACCTGCATTGACAATGAAACTTACCAAGGCGCACTGATAGCCATAGTTCAGAACGAGGGATCCCAGATTCCATACAACGAATCCGATTCTTTCCGAGAGAGATGCGGGTGAATGGGTAACCGAACCACAGAGAAGGATAAGAAGAATGTCAAAAGCATCCAATTTTGAGAGTGATTTAGAAACGTAATTATTTTTAAACACAGTATGAGCACTCTGAGAAATGTAGAAAAACACAAAAACCGCAACGAGGCTGAGAGTGGTTAGGGTCCATATACGGATTTCAAACACTCGCCCAAATGTCATCCATCTTGGATACTGTAATGGGCATGGAACAAACCACGTAATTGACTCAACTTGGCCTGTAAGTACAAAATCGTACATAGACTTCGTGAGAGGTTCAACAAAGTAACTGCCGATAGTAATACTATAATTTCGTTCTGCCACAAAACGAACTCCTGAATTCCAATCTTGTGGGGCCAAGTCAACTACGACACATTTCACAAAGTTGCATATTGTTTTTAGTATTCGAATTTCTGAACCATTCCTGAAATTCTCATTGCTAATGTTTTTTACAATTGTGCAAGGAGGCCATGGAACAATAGCCACTTGAACTATACATTCATTCACATCCGATGCCCGAGTCTTCCACACCTCTCTAACAAAACGCAAAAAATGTTGACGAGTGCTGGGGAGGTTCCGTGCACTCTTTATTCTGCCACAGACGAAGCCTCGCGCTATTTTGCTGCTTCCTCCTGTTTCTGTGTATAGCACAGCAGCAATTATCACTTTGTGCTTATGAATCTCGTTCAAAGTTTTATGGACAATCTTGTCATTAACTCTTCCACTTGCGAGAATAATGTGTCGGGCTTTTGGAGTCCACAACAGATTTCGTTTAAGTTCATTCATTTGATGTGGAATTTCAAGAAGGAATCTAGGTTGGCATGTTATTATCAAAATAGTTTTGGGAAGCAACCCATTAGTCCCATTAGGTATTTCACGAAAGCCTCCAGCTTCGTGGAGGTAAATAGATGCTTTCGTTGAATGGATGGTGTGAATTATATCATCTACTTGGCCAATAAGTTGAAACTGAGAATGTAGATGTCGTAGCGGCTCTGCTCTACAGTCACTGCTGTTGAATGACAGCAGTAACGGTTGTTGCACAAGGTGTCCATAATATTCCTTTATATCCTTTATTAACCAAGCCCATGCAGACGCTTTGACAATTTGTAGTAGTAACAAATTTATCGTAATAAATTCTTTTGTATCCATGCTTTGCAACGTTCATCAACAGTAAATGTAGGTAACTTTACTAGAAGACGAAGAAATTTGGACAACAGACCAGAAAAGTTTTAGTTCCAAGACCAACGTAATTTTACCTCATTACTTAATTCTGTAAACCTCTTCTCATTCTGTGTAGTAAATTTGAAACGTCTGTAAATTAAAAGTTGAATAAAAATACAATCTAGTACAATAAAACTGAAAAGTTATGAGATAAACATTCTTTCCTAAATTTTTACTTAATATGCTACTTTCACTTCAGGAAAAGAGACAGTTCGTTGACAAGTCATATTAAGGAAACTATCACAACAAAGCTTGTAAAATAATGCTTTACCACTTTAGATCACGGAACTTTATAGTATTCTCCTTTATGCGTGTGCACCATGTTCGATTTTCTCGGCTTTTTACCGACAAATGAATAATGGTTTCGTGAGTAAATTGAAAGGTCTCTGCTCCATTAGCTTTCTATATGCATCGACTAATGCGTCTTCCCCAGTCAATCAAATGTTTTTAACTCTTTTGTCAAAGAGAGAAACGTACGTGACTGCCATCATATTTGTAGACACTGTCGATTATTTTTAGAAATGTTAAATACAACAGTTGCGTTTTCTAAAACGAAAGCTAAAAGTTAAAAGCTAATACACGCGAAAATATATTTCCATTCTTTCCAAAAAGTATGTCATACAACTAATAGTTTTAATGAAATGTTTGACATTTTGCACATTAATGTGAACACAGAACAATATACATAAAATATATTTATTTTCCTAAATAAGAAAAAAAATGTAGTACATAACGTTATCAATATTTAGCGTGCCCTCCTTGGGCATTTATTAATAACTCAAACCTATGAGTCATTGATTCAATCAACTTGTTACATATATTTTTATAAAATTATCAATAGACGAAATAGAAGATATTACCTTGCTCACATTAATATTCGCAAGGGTGTACTAATTTCTAAATATTGATCATCAAGCATATTGTTGTTCAATTAAAAAAGAATGCAGTATCTCGAACAGCAATTTGTATTATAGGAGGGTAGTTATAGGGTAAAAAACACACGTAGAATTATTCGTTTTAAAATCTCGTTCCTCATTGACCATGGGATCAGAAGCATTAATTCATCATCTATATATCAGGCCTTGTTGCTCCGCACACTTTTTGCGCGATCTCTCGCCGGCAGCCCGTGCCTGAACCCGTGAAGAGAAATGGTAATCACGAAGGGCGGAAGAAAGATTCCAAGACGGCACCGGCAGGGGTAGTTACGGAATAGACGATTTCAGGGCGCGTCGACTGTTATGATCATTAGTCTCGTAAGTCTAGTTCATGTTGTATTCCGGTATCTGGCGGTGTTGTTCCGCACACTGGCTACTTCCAACAAACCATGACCCACTACTAATATCAGCATTAATCTTTCACATTTTCTTGATTTAATCGTCATAAATGATATTTACACGAAAAAATAGGTCTACGGCCTCTTTTAATAGGATTCTAATTTAGTACAGTTATGTTGTACTGTTCATATTTTGTAAATCACTATTGTGTGTTTCTTATCAGCATATATTCTTCAATTGTGAGGGGGATATCCCAGAGACTCGTATATAAGGCAAAGCGAAGAAAGAAGACAAGTATCTAATGTGACGACAGAAAAGAAACGTAGGAAGGAAATAAAAAATGAATATGAGATGAATCATTCATGTAATAATAAGGTACACTAGTTGAATATATCTATATGGCTGATCGAAAGACCTAAAAATCAATGTTTCGTTCGTCACGTTCTCATGTTGAAAAGCTACGGGTCACCCGGACAGTCACGCAGATACTGACTTCGGTCGCGAAAGCATACGCTTTCAATAGACTGGACGAAGTTTGCGAGTAATGTCGAAAACTATAGTATAATAATGTGTAACATTTGTAGTTACCAATTCAATCCAAATGAAATTTCCAACCCTCAACACCGAAGATACTGATATCGCGACGGCAAGGCGATGGCAACGCGACGGTGGCGTGGCGGTGGCGTGACGGAGGCGTGACGGAGGCGTGACGGAGGCGTGACGGAGGCGTGACGGAGGCGTGACAGACACGTGACGGAGAGGCAACGGTTGCGATAGCGTGGAGGAGGCTGGTCGGAGACGACTGTGCTTGCTGTGGTGGAGGTGGCTGTGGAAGTAGAGGCGGCGGCGGGTAGCAGATTGATTGATTGATTGATTATCAGTGATTCTGGGCGCGACTACTTCCAACGTCCTTAGTCCCGTACGTAAAATGTATTTCTTTTCTTGGGAGGTGACGGTGGTCTTCCTCAGCTGGGTGGCGAGATCCGGTGCCGACCTATCGTTGGCTAGCTGGGTTTCCCCAGACATGTATCTGCCACTAGCGGAGCACCACTCGAGCCGGGGAATGCGCGAAGTTCCAGCACGTTTTGTCGGCTTATGTGGTCGTTTAGTGCACGTTAATGTGTGAAAGTAAGTGGTGTGGACAGAACAAGAAAGATGAAGCGAAGATCGCGCACGGTCAGAGACCCGTTTGTTAGGGTACTGCTCCGGCATTTGCTTGGTGTTGATCGGACAAATCACGGAAAACTACTCATAAGACAGGGCAGCCAGCCCATACAATTCTTCTCCAGACAACAACTGAATTAGACCTAGCGATCTGGCTAGTGCCGAAAATCCTGCCACACCGTCGGGAGTGGAACACCCAAGTCGTCTCGGTCAGAATCACTGCAGCGACATCCGTTGATGCCCTGTGCCACCAACGCTAGGAAGTGTGACAGAGTCGTGACGATTGTTGGGGTGGCGGTGGAAGGGGAGGCGGGTGCGGGCTAGGGCGGTAGAGCAAGGTTGTGGAGACGGCGGCAGGCTCGGTGGTGGTGGTGGTGATG
>BOPP01000046.1:4270032-4288116 GCA_017312745.1 Gryllus bimaculatus
ACAATAGATGAGAAAATGCCGTGCTAAAGAAAAATATAACTATTTTAAAAGAAGTACGTTTTGTAAGAATTGAGAAGTAACTTCTCATCACATTCAGTTCACTCTCCTCGTATTTTTCAGTGAAACAAAAATAATGGATGATACAGGGTAAAATACGTGTAAAACAAACACCGATGTTATTGTTTCAATTTTGAAACACGTACAAGTGAAAAAAGATTGGCTTGCAAAATACAATCGAGATATAGCTATAGAATCCGAGAATTGAGGGCTGAATAATATCCCCTGACAGTAACATTCTTACCATACGCAAGGAAAGGGTTAAGTAAGTAACAATGGAAAATGAGAAGGAATAAAAATATAAAGAAAAGGTAAATGGTAAAAAGAGAAAGTGGATGAAAAAGAGTACATATTTAAAGCGAAAAGTAAGTGTGATTGATATTTTTGAGTGTTGTGCATTAATCTTAAGGGTTAGAGATTGGAAAATAAGTAAAAGGAGTTACGTTACTCACAGATAAAAAACAAACAAGCAGAAAAATAAATAGAAAGTAATTAGAATATTGAAAAATAAATATGAAATAGAATTGTGCCGTAACAGATTACAATAAGAAAACAAAAAAAATACACCATTGAGTATAGAACGAGAAGATATATGAGGTCAATACGCCAAAGTAAACGATAACGGACAATGTAGAAACGGCGCTCAAGCTTCATCGAGAGTGAGAGGTGGTGTACACAAGGTTTTGTTTTCTATTTACACTTCGTAGCACCTCTGGGGGGGCAGGTATTAATTTTTATAAATTCGTTACATTGCGCTACGACCTAAACACTACAGGGGTATAAACATACGTACAGTGCCCCCCCCTGAAATTTCGAAAGGGTTATGACTAAATATGGGAGAAGTCCCCCAAAACTAGTACGATGTATGGTGTAATATGTGTTAAATACGATATTTGAACGTTATTAATTGTGGTCTGACTACCACTAATGTCACATTTGAAGTAAAACTTAATGCTACCTAAACGTAACTGTTCATTTAAAATGTGTGCATTTACTAATGTAGGCGTACGTAATTTGAGTAAATGTTGATCTTCATACTAAATAACACTCTTTCATTCTAATAATCTTGGATTAATTTTATATCCTTTTTTCTCCAATCATGCTTCAGTTATACGTTATGTATATTATACGCACCAATCATCCAACCCATTCACTCTGACAGCACGGCGAGGGGGGCAGCGCGGGGTACCCGCTCCAGCGGCCCCGCGCGTTAAGAATTCATTCCGAGATGAGCCGCGTAAGAGGCGGCGTCCCGCCGGCGGATCAATCAATGCTTAACGCCAGATGCCGCGGCTCCGAGCCGCTCCTCGGGATTGCCTCTTGCGTGACGGGGCGCGGTGGGGATTTCAGCGCTATAATAACCCGTGCAAGATTGAAGAACAACATGGGCCTCGTGCGCGGAGGGGAATACCCATTATCCACTCTGCGGCCGGCTCCCGAGCGACGGGAGAAGTCAAGGTCTTTGGAGGAAACCTGCTCTCTTTACATTATTTGCGAGTAGAGTTTTGCCGCGGAAGTGTAATATCTTTAGAGGAAGTAATTTCCATTATTTTAGAAATAAATCATTGGTTATTTCATATTTTAAATCATAGGCAATGGAAAACGCCTGCTTGCAACAAAAGAGTTAAAAACACGCTAAATAGTCTGTTGTTGTATCTATATATCTTTGACCTATTCTTTGCTAATAGACAGTTGCAATACAAAAAGAAATTTAAAACAAGTTATTAACACATATGCAGTTTATTTCTCTTCATCCATGTATTAAAATCGTGGCAAAGTTAACAACAAAGCAATAACTCTAGAATACAATGTCAAATTTGGGCAGTGTTGTTCCCTTTTCATGCTATTTCACAACGCGTCTCAGACTGTCAAGGCTCTTCACTATGTGCTTTGCATACTCAGAATTTAAAATAATCAAGGCATTAAGAATTAGAATCAAAACATGACAATTACTGAAGGAAAAATGAACTGAATATGTGTTAATTATTTGTTTTTAATTCCTTTTTGTAGTAGAGCTGTCTGTAAGCAAAGAATGGGCTAAAAATGTATATAGGCACAATAATATATTTTTATCCCGCAGTGAAACCATTTCGAAATAGCCTATTCGTTCAAATATTCATTGAATATACGTTAAGTTGCAAAAAACATTTTAACCAAAAATCACTGTTTCTCCCTTTCTGAAAAACAGAAATTTCAAAATATTTTCTATATGTAAAACCAAATACAACAAAACGTTTAGTAAGTTTATTATTATCATCAATTCAATTGGTTTTAAAAAAAATCACTGAAAAACGTTGTAAGAAAACCCCCAAGAGGGCATCCTGTATTTCTCCGTGAACCCCCGGCTTCCCTGCCCGCTACCCACCGCAGCCTGCAGAGCGTTACCGCCGCACACGGGCCGAAACAAACGAGCGAAAAAAGCGCGAGGGGGGGGGAGGAGGCGTGGGGGACCAAAATCGGCCGGGAAGACGCCCATCGCTTCGGCTCCCACAGGCAGGCAGGCAGCAGTAGCGCGCCGACCACCATTTAAGGACACTCCCTCCGTTCCGCGGCGCTTAGCATATCGATTCCCTAAGCGACCGGGGGACGCGGCCGGCGCCGGCGCCGCCGCCGACGAACGACCACCGGTGGGGTCACCCATTTCCGGGCCGCGGCGCGTCTGCTGCTCGTTTTCCGGTTAGCCGCCCCCACCCCCGCCCCGCCGCCTCCGGGCTCGATGTTTCCGACGAGTCGCTCCAGTCACTTTCTTTTTCCTCGCCGGTCGGCCTCCTCCCCTGCCGCCTCCCCGCCCCTGCCCCGAGTGCTTCGGCGGCGACGGAAGAATTGTCTTTGTTCGGGGCTAATGCGTCATGATACTAAGGGTCGCTGCCCGCCGCCTCCCTCCACCTCGCGGCTTCTCCTCTCGCGGGATCCGGCGCGGGTTCGCGCGGTCCTTTTGGCAATAAAACGGAAGGGCATATTTTTGGTTTGGGGCGCGGCCCGATCGGGAATGTTGCGGCGTCCGCCCTTCTTTTGTCGGCGGGTGACGCGGTGCGCACGCGGCGCGGTGCGGCATGGCATGCGAAGGCGGTGAGGAGCTCGAGGCGGGGACGAAGCGGAGCGGGATCAAGCCGCACTTTGCGGGTAGAGCGTGGGGAGGGGACAGGGCGGCGCTGGGCAGGGCGCGAGGGGCAAGGCGCGGGGGCAGGGCGCGGGGGCAGGGGCGGGGGCAGTGCGGGGGCAGGGCGGCGGGGGCAGGGCGCGGGGGGCAGGGCGCGGGGGCAGGGCGCGGGGGCAAGGGCGCCGGGGGTAGGGCGCGGGGGCAGGGCGCGGGGGCAGGGGCGGGGGGCAGGGCCGCGGGGGCAGGGCCGGGGGGCAGGGCCCGGGGGCAGGGCCTGGAGGCAGCCTGGAGGCAAGGCCTGGAGCAGGGCCTGGAGGAGGGCCCGTGGCAAGGGCCTGGAGGCAAGGGATGGGGGCAGGGCGGGGGCATCCGGCGGGGAAGAGAGCGGGAAGGCAGTGCCGTGGGGGCAGGGTGCGGGGTAAGGTGCGGGGTGGGTGCGGGGGGGGGGCGGGGCGGGGGGCGGGGCCCGTGGCGGGGAAACAGGGGGGGTGCGGGGGGGGGCCGGGCCGTGGGGACAGGGGTCGCAGGGGTTGCCGGAACGCGGGGCGGGGGTTGGTCGCGGGGCGCGGGTTGGTCGGCGGGGGTGGGACAGGGCAGGGGGCGGGGTTGGTCGCGGGGGTGGGACAGGGCAGGGCGCGGGGTTGCGGTGGCAAAGCCTCGGATGCCGACTGCCGAAACCTCTCACAACCTCCCCTCCGTCTTCCTCCTCCTCCTCCTCGCCTGAGTTTCTCGTGGCCGCGCCAGCGGTGCTTTCGCGTGGAACGAAAGAAAGAGCGTAAGAAGGAAATTTACGCCCTCCCGGAGATAGTAGAAGGCGAGATTCTGGTTTTAATGGATTATTGTTGTCGATAACTTTATCCGATATTGATTGAAACAATTTTAGGAGATTCACTTAATTCGTTATTTCAGGCCAGAACGACTTATTGTAGGAGAAATAAATTATTATTAGGTATATAGAAAAGATTAAGCCATTTGGTTTTTAACCACGGATATTAATTAACTGCACATCAGCGTGGGAAAAAGCTTTAAAATATTTTTTACAGTCAAATTTGGTATTGTATTCAACATCATGAATATAAATTTAGAAATGAATGTATTACAAAAGTATTAATAAACAAAACAAAAGTATAAAAACTATAAAAGTATATGACTACAAAAGTATAAGACTACAAAAGTAATAATTTACTTGTAAGAATCGTACGATTATTTTATGAAAATTACAATGTATTGCTTACATAATTAATAAAAACTAAAATTAATACAAAAGTTCTGAATAGAAGAATACGATCAATAGACAATAATACTTTCTTTATGAAAGCAACTTAAATTTCAGAGATTGTCAATACAGCTATCTATACATTTTAAGGCCTTTTCTTTATCTACCGTAGATGTTTTTAATTATGACCATATATAAAATATGTAAGCAATTTATTACTTATTTCATAATCACTTCGTTAATAACAATTTTTTAATAACTAAGTTTTAATCTTAGAAGTCGCACACTCTAATAGCAAATCGTGTTACAAAATGTGCACTCAGCGAAATTGTGATTTTATATAATCATCGAAAATACTCTTCTTATTAATTTCAGATACGTGCACAGCGAATCACATTCTCTTGCGAAATTACCCCCGCGCAAAAGGCAATTTAATTCTGGCAATCGGACTGGGAGGCATATTAACTTACGCGGTCACTGGAAAGTCGTTCGCTGCATTAAACATATGAGTAATCCGGGCCATACTCATAGGCTATTACCAGTATCGGATTACGTCACACGTGTTTTGCAGAAATCTCATTAGGGCGAGAAAGAGCCCCAAGGGGAGGTTGGAAGAGCGAATACCAAAACTTCTACCGATCGCGGTGAAACTCTCGACTGCACAGCTCTGGTGATTAGTAGGTAGTCTTACTAGGATTGCGAATTTTGCTCATTTTTTAAACGTGAACTGATAATAATAATAATAACTAATAAGAAATAATAGACATAATAATCATAATAATAATCAAATCATAATATTATCCATCATATATATAATCATAATCATAATCATAATCATATCATAATCATAATCAATTAATCATATATATCCATAATCATAACATCATAATTAACATAATCATAATCATATCATAATCATATCATCAACAATAATCATAATCATAATCATAATCATAATCATAATCATAATCATAATTATTATTATTATTATAATGGAAAATGTTCATCTGGTGCAAAGAGATTCGTCACAGAAATTTGTTAGGATAAAGCTTTTTGAATTGTGTATGCATTGATTGATTTTATTCCTTTTAAAAAAAATATGTTAATAGGTACTTGTTGTCGTGAGATGTGTAATTCTTGTGAATGAGGTTGTAAAAACTGTGAAAGCAAAATTCGTGAATAAAAATACACAAACCATGCGCAAAACGTTGCAAAATGCGCAAACGCAAAAAATCCAACATTTTGAGTATTAGACGGTACTAGTTTCGAGCTATTTCTTCTTTCCAATTTTGCATTTTTTGCGTCCAGCTAAATTTTTCAAGATTTTTGGATCATTGTGATGGTTCAATACTCCTTATGCTCAGAAAATTTTAAAATGTAGATGCTTGTGGAACAGAGAAATTCACATGCTATTAATGAGTGATATTGCTGTCCAAACGGTTACAACGTCCTAAACCCCAGAGAGAGAAAAGTCAGAAAAAATATTTTTCAAAAAAATGTTTTTCATTATACTACTTTATTACCTTCTTTTGTGATAGAAGTAATTATAATTTACATTATTTCATTTGTTTATTTTATAATAAAGCTGAATTATTTACTCATAACCAAATTAATATAGTGAAATCGCTTATATTTCTTCGTAATGAAACACATTAAAATCTTTACAAAGTATTGTCTTTTTAATTCTCTTGTATATAACTGAATATAGAGTAAAAAAATAAAGTAGGAATATGTGACCTCAGGTATTCGTATTTTTCAGCCTTATCGTTTTATAATTACAAAAAGTTTGAAGGAAATCTCCATATCAATACAGTCGTAAAATTATTTTACTATTTCTAAAGTCGATTAAAGTAGAACCACACTCATCTTCATTGTCATCATTTCCTTTGAAATGGATGTTTTCTTTTTAAAATATCTTTTAATTGTATTATTATAAAAGTATAGAATAACACGACAAATTTGCGGTATATGTATTACTGATAGAAATTTTAAAAGACTGACACATATTGTGTTTAAATTACAGCAAGAAATGGAAGCTCTCCCTTAAAAAAACAAACGGAATAATCCAAAAACCAACTTCTCTTGCACTTATTGTATAATTCATATTGCAATAAGTCCACGCATTATGCGGTATTTACCAGCGAAAATAGCAAACACAGGAAACTTTTCTTTTTGTTTCAAAATTGAATGGCACACGTTCCAGAAAAAAAGTTAATTCAACGAATCAAAAAACACGGACGCACCGCAAATCGGACAGCATAATGAATTACACATTACACGCACAAATGGAAACCGCAGTCCAATTAACAGTCACGGCAAGCGAAGCCTGCACTATTAACCTCTGCACCGGTCTGCAGGCTCGGAGGAGACGGTGATGCAGGGCTATGTCACCGGAGGTGGGGGCTGAGAGGGAAAACCAGACACGGAGATTGTGACGGCAACAGTCCACTGAGCACTCACGGATCAGGAAGGAGGGTGGAGGCATGGGGGCTATGCCCTCCCTCAAAATACCTAAACTTTTCATTTATCTTCCTTTATTTGGCAAAATTTATTTAAATATTTATGTTCGAATTCTGTAATTGTTTACACAATAATATTGTATAGAATCATATCCGCAGTTCATAAATAATACACGATATAATAACAAACATGATTATTACCTAACAAAAATCTACAATGGCCGCCCCAAACAAGATCATCTGCAGCCGTTCCTGTCACTGAGGTTGTGCATTTCCTGTTTTTTTTAAAAATTAAATATCGTTTAATCGCTCTAGTTTTTAGAAATTTTTTTGAGAGCTTATCTGCGTAATGTTTTGTCCACAAGAAAAAAAGTAGCGATCAATTGCAACTTCAACAAGTGACTAATAATACCAGTACCATAATACCATAAGTTTGGTTGTTAGAAAAATATGTGGTCTTCTTCACTTTTCGCGAAAACGAAATTAAATAATACATTGATCGAACTTATTGTATTAACAAAGTAAGCAAGAGCAGAAAAAGTATCAGGAAAGATTAACCAGATCTTATGATTTTTGGGTAGAAAACGCAGGGAACGTAAAAGAAATTAGACTAGATCAGGAAACGAAGAGGAAATAATATTAAACCAGACAAGAACTGTATTAAAGCAAATAATATACTGAATGAGAAGAAAGACGTCGAGAGTGGATTGAACGGACGAAAACTGCACAGAAAATTACAAAGAATGAGTTTGGAAGCAGGTGGAGAGAAACCGGCCTCATTTTGTGTCAGAATGAGAGAGAATGGCCAGAGAGAGGTGGTTCGTTCGTGTGTCGGTGAGGGGCCTAGTGATCAGAAACTCAAATGACTGGTCAGAAGAATGGGAAGTCGCGCATGACTGCCGGTGAAGCCATGATGAAACCAGTTGGCAGGTTATCGCCCGGAACTGTGGGTGATCGAAGAGTAGAGCGTGTGACGATATCGACAGGAACGCGAATGATCAAGCAGAGTTTTGGCGCAGGTGATCGACAAAAGCGCAGGTGATCTACAAAAGCGCTGGTGAGCGACAAAAGTGCAGATGATCGACAAAAGCGCAGGTGATCGACAAAGGCACAGGTGATCGACAAAGGCACAGGTGATCGATAAGATCGGTCGAGTCAGATGTTGATCGGACAGAGCTCCATCCAGCTGGTGATCAGCGGAAACGGGAGTGATCCCCGAGAGTGGGAACGCGGGTGATCGAGTGGAGGCGCGGGCGGCACGGGCGAGGTGCGGGCGGACGGCGTGGTGAGCTGGAAGTGGAGTGGCGGAGTGGCTCGACAAACACTCGGGCGAGAACGTCCAAATCGCCAGTTATGCAAAACGTCCGACTGCATAATGAAGCCGGCCGCTAAATATGTTCAAGAGTTAATGCATTCGATTGGAAACAATAATACCGCCAGCCCGGGGCCAGCCCTGCTGCGAAAGCCGCGGGCACCTCGCCGCCCGACCGTTGACAGCGCAGGGGGGGGGGGTTGGGGGGGCGAGCGGCGTGAAAGGGAGGTCACGCGGCATGACACCGGCGACGCACAATCGGTGTTACCCGCAAGTGGTTAACTTTCGGGGTGTTAACCCTCTTCCACTAGACACGTCTCACAACACGTTTGGTACTTATGAAACATGAATTAGTTTTACATAGGTAATTACGTTTCAGTTAAACATGATAAAAGTGATCTTTGATAAAAAAAGAATTATTAGAGCTCAAGGACGGTGTTGATTTTTAAAATTTTGGTTTTAGTATAGTATTCAAAGAGTTTTAATAGGTTTAAAAACTGATGTTTAATTACCACATGATCTTTCAATATTATGTTTTAAATTTTTCAAATTTAAAATTAATTTAATTTTTTAAAGTTTTTTATTTAACAACAGGAAAGGGATAAAAAGTGCCTTTCTATTGAATATATTACTCTTAGACTGCAATAGTGGCACTACTCAAAAAAATTGATGCACTTTCCAGAATTGCAAATTGGTGTACCTCCCAACAGCATATCTTACACTACAGTTATTCATCAACAAATAGCACAAGTAAGACTGCAAGATACCATTTATTTCAATAGAAAATGAAAAATTCAAACTCATTTATCTCAACGCTTGATTTTTTCGAGTTGTGCCACTTTTGCTACTCACGAACGATAGGTATTTCTATACAATTTATTTTTTATTACTATATCAGTTTGATTTGTCCATTCGGTAGCCAATGTTCTGCATTCATTGTTCAATTTCGAACTACTCCGTAACGGCGGAAGGAGATCCTTAAAGATGTAGTTTGTAAACCGAAGAATTAGTTAGAACTATAAACTGAAATTTTCAACTGGACTGAAAGGTTCAATTCTGATTAGAGCAAGTTCTTGATGTTCAATTTTCAACATTAACAATACTAAGACCTATTTTTTTAGTTACAATTTTCTTTTATTAGACTTTTCCTTCGCCTTTGGCTTATCTGGAAAGAACAACCTCTTATTTAGAAAATGATGATCTCGTACATGTTACCACCCGAGTATGCACGTTAAAGCGATATTTAGTTTTAAATGGAACCAGTAGAGGAACAAAATGATTGCGAGCACACCCGCAAAACGTGTACAAGATCCCTCTTTATAAAAGTGTACAGCAAACATATTGGTTAATATCTTAAAAAATAAAAATATCCACTGAAAACAGTCCCTCTTTTACCTGGTACCTCTCGCACCCGTACCTTGCGGACCCAAGCGTTACACCACTGAATAAAACTATACTCGTTCAAGATTTCTACGTAGGCTGTCTGGCGCGGAAGCCTACGTGTGTATACTCATTCAAGTAAATTTCATGAATTTACTTCATTTTATTTTGTATACAGGAAATTTATCACTTTGAATTTTCGTAAATTCTTATATGAAATGATAACTTTTGAATTATGCGTATGTTTTCGGGAGAATTCACGGATTGTAGTACAAAAATAAACATGCCAATCCGGATGACAGATTAAGGCAATAGGGTTGTAGCGATCTCCAACCGAAGGATTGGGGGTTCGAGTCCCGCCTGGGGCATGGTTGTATTTGTGCTGCTTTCACCCCCCGTCATCACCATATCATGTCATATACACAGTAATCACAACGGTCAATCCAATAGTGGTTGCTAATGACCTAATAATACGATCTTAAATAACAAAAGTTTTGTGTTTCAAATATTAATATTTTGTTTGTAAATAGAAAATATATTTATTAACCAAACTTAAATTTAACTTAACTTTTCAAAGTATAGGCTGAAACCATATTATGATCATATTATGATCATAGAACTGTGACGTCTGAAATGATGTTGTGACGCTTATTGCTTTAGTGCTGCTTTGGCTCCGAACACTGATGTCATTTCACAAATAACGTCCACCGATATCCTATTGAACCAGCTATATTAGCAGGCTCTTTACCCTTTCTCCATCCATATGTTGCAAGTCCGCAACCAGGAGACAGAAATGAACAAGTAATTGATGCCGCCACCCCCCCCCACAGCCCGTCCCTGTGTTCTCGTTACACAACGCAACTAGCAACTCCATCTGCGTAAATAGCGACTTCAATCGAGCCGCGAAAGAGCTGCCGAGCGAGATTCACTGCGGCAGCGGGGCGGGAGCTCAGCCGTCGATTTACCGGTCCACCGCACACTCGGACCGCGTTCTCTGCCAGCGGCCCCACTCGCGCCACGATCCGCAGGCATAAATCTGGCTGGCACTTGCGACGCGATGCCGCACAGGGCACCATTTTGGGTTACTATTGCAAGCTGAATTGTAAACAGATTTCGAGGATGTTCCATCTTTATAGCGAAGAGAATGAAAATATTGGGAATTATTACGTTTGAATAATTTCGTGCAGTTTGGACATATTTGAATTCGTATATTTGGCGAATTCGTTTTACGTAGATATCTATTTCAATTGTTTTTATGTCTTCAATAAAAACAGACTCAGATGATGGTTACGACTAGTTTTTATATCATTAACAATGCTGTTTGTTTATGATATGGTGTCAACAAAACTGGATAATACGAATAGATTTTTGAAAAAACGGAAAATAGGGTCGAAACGTCAAAGGAAATAAATTGTTATAAAAATACTGAGTGTTTACATTAAGATCATAAAACATTGCAATAAAATAAACAAAACAAACGCTTTTTATATTAATTATGAAGATTCCTTCACAGGTATTGATTTTTTGAATGTCATAATAAAGTTTTATTTACTTGCTAAGTTTAGTGTTAAACGTATAGTTTAAGTATTTTTAAAGTCAAGTCCAGAACATACAAAGACCCCAATTTTTCGTTAGGTTGGTATCCTCTGGAATAAAGGGTAACCATGTAGAAGATGGTAAAATTTCTCTAAAACCAAATGAAAGTAGTAGTAACAATATACCTCTAACATAAAAATAACATATTTGAAAGTTCTTTTATCCCTCGTCTCACTACCCTCACGCCTCGACAGCAAAAAGTAGGTTTTTTATTATTTCTTCTGTCGAATTGACATTATTTTTACGTACTTTTAATCTTATTTTTATCTGATATTTTAATATTAGAAGGAAGTCTATACAAATGTTCTCAAGAAGTTTCACATTACTGAACCGGTGAGTCTAGTTCAAGCCACCACCAGGTACGGATCGGTGAAGTGCGGAGAGTTCTAACACGAATAGGTTAAACGAAAATGATATTTCTGATGCAAACTGTTTGTGACGTAATAGTGCAGCATGCAATTAAAGAGCAGGAAAGGTTACAAGAAGCGGTGGCAGTTTATGTGTCTTCCATAATTAACCTGAGAAAATGGATAAGCCAAATGTAATGAGAACCAACAAAGTCACAATAGATCAACAACACGAATCGTATACCACTGCCCGTCAGGATAGCATGTACCCAAAGAAGGAAAGTGCAATAATAATTGACGCAGTGGAACGAATAAATATGCAGAGAAGGAAACAACAAAATCAAAATTAAAAATCATGATATGGAAATAAGACCACTGATCACAAAAACCAAAAGAGTAATATTTTTTAACGTGTGTCCAGTCATACCAAACTATGTATTAATTGAAAAACACAAAGACTTCGACATAATCACCAGTGCAACTGTTACATACATTAAAGCAGGCATACCAAACCAGGGTATCAATATATATTAAGCTTTAGAAGGCAAATATATCTTCAACCTAATGAAATTAAAAAGCTACCTGAATATAAGACAATCACCTACGAATCTACAAAACACTTTGTTCACATCTGAATCGATAAAATAAGTCGTTTCATATGCCAAAAACAGGGTCATACGGCTAAATACTGAACAAGAACAAACAATGAACAAGCAAGAATTAGTACTAAACGTCTGGAAACTAATGAAAATGAAAAACAAGACAAAAACAACGGCAGGGAAATACAGGTTATGGATAACATGCTGACCGCTGATAGCAATAGCAAGGAAAGCACGTAAGACAATATTGAAGAAGATAAAAATGTTTCTAATAGATATCGAAGAAAACATGGAACACAGTGGTATTAATTACAACCCATATAGTGCATCCCAAACAAATGACAAAAACATGGAAAACTACATGCAATCAAGAAAAAAACATCCAGAAACCCAAGAGAATAACAATGGAAAATAGAGCAATCACCAAATAACTCCAGGATATCAGACATAGCAATCCCTGAAAGATCTCATAGTATGCATATTAAAGTGAAAACTTCAACAGTCCCTGAAAATCTGGTTCAACACACCAACCAAATACAAAATAAAATACCAGACACATTAATTACAATTTCTCCCATTCCAATGGAAAGTGCTATTGATTTTATTGTAAAATCTTATGAACTTTCAAACAATGATACTCCCATATTAGCCTAACAATTTACATATAATATACCTAAATTGGTTGACATGCTACAAGAAATAAACAGACATATAAATAAAAATATGTTAAAAGAAGAATAACTACAATAATGAAAAATTTTAAAAAATGAACAAGAATCAGAAATATCAGCAGAGGAGGACGAAAATAAAAACTAGCTATGGCTGAAGACCAAGTCAATATAATTTTACAAGATGCAACTTAAGAATATTATTCTGGAATACTAGAAGTATCCTCAGAAGAACAAAGGAACTGCAGAAGATCTTAGTAAACATGGACATGGATTATTTGTGTTATAACTTAGCATTCAGAAAATAGAAGTGAAAGTAATATCGAATTTTCAGGATGTGTAATAGTAAAAAAAGATTGGGTTCAACAAAGAGGTGGACAAATAATATTCATTATGAAGAGAAATATAGCATTTGTAGAAATAAAAGAGCTAAAATATTCATACAATTTGTGTGAACTATGTGGAATTAAAATTACTAATATGAAAGAGAACTTTAATATCGTTGCTTGATATAAACCTCCAAAATATAATTTAAGTCATGAATATTGGAACTCAATAATGGGAAATGCTGTTTCAAACAGTTAAAGTATTATCACAGAGGACTTGAATGGGCACAATCATTTAAAGAA
This sequence comes from Gryllus bimaculatus, assembly GCA_017312745.1. Lineage (NCBI taxonomy): Eukaryota > Metazoa > Arthropoda > Insecta > Orthoptera > Gryllidae > Gryllus > Gryllus bimaculatus. The sequence continues at coordinate 4,283,396 of BOPP01000046.1, forward strand.
CTGTCACCTTATAAAAAAAATATGGAAACATGTTGAATAAGAGTGTTAACACAATCTGTTTCTGCATAATTCTAGTTCCCAAACCTAAGTGAACTTCGCCACAGGATCTAAATCTAACATTGATTTAGTATTATCTACACTTGATATTGCACACCTAATCCAAGTTAAAGTACAAAATCAGACCTGAGGATCAGATCATTTTCAGATCATATGTAAATGTTAATGTTGAAAAAATGTATTAACAAAAGAAAACATTTAAAGTCCACACAAAGAAAACAGACTGTGATAAAGTGAGAAAACAGCTTCAAGAAAAATACTATCAATTTGTAATGTCAGAATATGTTAATTCCTCTGGTACAGGTAAATATAATACCTTTGTTGACACTGTAACTAAATCAATTCTGGGCAATACAATTTTGGTTAAAAACAGAACTGCTAAAAATAATCATCATCCTGTACCCTAGTGGGATGAAGAGTGTCATAAAATGAAAAGCTTACTCAAAATGGGAAAAAAACAAAGAAATGGAACATCTGATTGAATATAAAAGGAAGGTTGCATGTGCAAAAAAAACTATTTAAACAAAAATTTTGAAAGTTTTAGAAATTTTGCAAAAACAATTAATATCAATTCTAGCTTAACATACATGAAATAAGGCAAACATATTCATAAATAACTGGGTAAAACTTAGGACAAATAATGTACAGGAAAATCTATAGCAAGAAAAAAAGTGATTAGTGCATTATCAAAAATTTGCCCACCTTGGGTTACCACAAATCCCAGTATTATACCTGTGTGTTAAAATATTCCCTATTTTGATAAACCTCTCAACTATGTGGATATATACAGGAAAAAAGTTGTGGCAATAAATATTATTAAATTTCTCAGAGGTACATGGTAGGGAGCTGAGCCTGATACTTTAACTTTTTTTAAGAGCTTTGTCAGATCTATAATGGATTATGGGTGTTTTGTTTATTATATCTAACAAAACAATTAAAGTAGAAAGGTTACAGTACACAGCAATAAAATTACCTTGCAAATTAACTCCCACTAATGTACTGTTGGCAGAATCTAAATTAATGAGAATTGAGGATAGTGTAAAATATTTATGTAATAAATTCTTGTTTAAGAGTATCACACACAAAAAGTCTAACATATGAAGGGATTAAAAATTATTATAAGAATATTACAACTGATAAAAAGAAAAAAGTAAAACTGAGAAAGGGAAAACAAAAATACAACTGAGAAAAGAAAGAAAGTTCAATTTTTACAACAGTGTATGAAAAATGTAACATGTCTCCATAAAACAGTTTTTGCTGATAAAAGTTTTTCAACATATAAGTTTAATAATGAGACAATATTACACAAGGTAGACATAGACCAAGAATATGTATAATTGTTAGTAGAAGCAAAGAATACTAATCAATTATTTCAAAATTCAAAACTCAATTCACAAGCTATGTCCATTTTCACTGATGGAATCAAAGTTAAGGATGCCAAAGCAGTTGGAATTTTACGTGTCTGTGAAGGTAGTAATATACAGGTCATTAGAAGTGTGCATCCATATGCATCATTTTTTACAGCTGAATGTATAGCCATTAGAAATGCAATGGACATAGCCTTGGGACACAGAGACAGAGATGTTGATATTTACTCCCTTAGTGTGCTATTAACTTAAGAAAAGAAGACAGTCAATATAAGGTCCAACTATTACTAACTAGATATTAAAAAGAAGTTAAAGGAATTTCATGCAGATAACAAGGTTAATAGTATATGGATACTTGCACACAAAGTTATTATTGGAATGGCTGACATGTTGGCAAAAGTGCTAAATGCAATATACCTTCAAAACTAAAAATACCTCATACAGACTTATATAATATATTTAAGATCAGTGCTGGAAAGAAAACGATCATAAGTAATAAGCAAACAGCTAACACCAAAGGCAATAAATATTTTACATAGTTTTATAAAGAAGCAGAGAGACCTTGGTTTCATGGGAAATCTACTGAGAGATTTTCTTCAATGGTGAACTGACGTAGAGCTAGTCATTATAGTTTAAACTCTTCATTATTTAGAGTTAAATTGACATCTGATCCAACATACCCGTGTATACTCAGGATCTAAACCATGTAATATGGCAATAAACACTTCACAAAGAGGAAAGGGAATATTTAATTAAAAGACTGAATAAGATTAAGATATTTTTACCATTAGAAATCAAAAGGTTCCTTAGCCAACCCAATAGTACAGGTATGAAATTCGTATATGCATTTCTGTTATGTAAAATAAAAGTATAAGATTAATACAAGAAATTGAAGTTACGTTGATAAATTATTTTACTGAAAAAGAATTAATGTATAGTAAAATACTAAATCAGAGTATGCACAACAAAACTTTGTAATGTTCAAATTAAGAGAAGCAAATAACGTCATTAAGGAAGTTGAAAAAGATTTTATAACTAAAAAATTACTGATCTTAAGGTATGTTACGAAGTTAGTTGTAACCTTGGTTTTTATTTCTCTTGGAATTCCCGGCAACAAAAACGGTTGAGATTTTACATGGAGTGTCTTTTGATTCATTGGGATATTTGTTTAAGCACATAAAACTGTTACTGACTTTCTAGTTTTGATAACGACTCGATTTATTGGTAGAAACATTACAATGAATGAGGTTATGGTAATCGCGCACTGTTTCTGAATAATCATAGTTGGTATATTTCTTTTTTTTGTTTCTAGCTAAGTCACTAGTTAACTAGTTATGTCTTCACTCACCTTTTTCTATTGAAGGCTGCTCCGACGTCGAGCTGCTGCGTTGTTTCCAGTTGTCCTTAGTTTGGGGTCGATGGCCGCGCCTTCGGGAGAATATTGGTTGATTACAGCTGGTTCAGTGACACCTTTCATGTGTTCCGTAACAGGCACAGTGATTGTGAGGGCTGACGCCATTTAGATTAGTACGAGCTGATTCGCGTTATAAGACGAATAAGGCTGAGATATCCGCTTCACTGGTGCAACGGCTGGGTTTGTACGCCATAACCACTGGGCCGGAATGTGCACTGCCCTTTGGAAAAACTGAACTGGCACTATGATAAACGACACTGCACTTTTGTCGATGCATCTGTAGCGTCTTCAATTCAATAGTTGGTTCACGGTCGCTGAATACCGCGTGGCTGATAACTCACTGGGTGGCAAATTTGGCTTTGCCAAACCCTGTTCACTACGCGGTAAACTGATTATTAATTGTTAGACTGATAAGCACTTTGGTATTTTACACTGTATGATACGGCACTTAGTTACGTAGACGCTGCCCCCGCTACTGCGAGTAAAGGAGCGAAGTGTTAGCAGAGCTGCGGACGACCTCTCGGCACGACGTCTAAACGAGGAATGATGCGTAGTCGTTGATTTTAATCTGCAGAATCTTAATTAAGAATTTTAAAAAAGTGAGTAAACTAATAGGAAAACAAAAGACACTTAAAATTATGTTTTAAAAACTTAGATACGTACAAAGTACCACCCTTTTAAGATATACAATTTATTATTCTGTCACTATGGAAGGTCGCGAAAATTCTGTAGCGCTCACCGTGCACTTGGTTAAGTTGAGTGTTTTCTCGTTGCGTTGTAGTCATGCTCTTAGCTGACAATTCCGCGGGCGAGTACGCATTTGCTTCTCGCATTCTGCATTAAAAGTATGAGTGTTATAGTTGAATAAATGTAGAAATAGCTCTTGAATAACGAGAAATGTTATCATTTTATTAGGGGATTATTTATATTTTTCACAAAGTTGCATTTTGTTTACAGAATGTTAAATAAAGTTGACATAACCTTTTTAAATTACAAAAGGATACGTCTTACAAAAGTTATCTGAGATTTAAGAAATATTATGATTAAAAAATTACGAGAAGGCGATAACAAACGAGTTTCAGTGAGACAGCATTACAAACCTTAGTAGGTGAAACGCGAAACTAAAATAAATCCAAAAGGTAAACACCGCAGTTCATGCGACGTGCTTTGGTTTCCTTTAGCAGATAATTTACCTTTTCCTTGGCTTTGTCATCTTTTATGATACAAATATTAACCACAAAAGTAATGCTTGCTATTGTACGATGATAGTAAACAAAAGGCAAGAGTAGAGATAATTTGGTTTTATAAATACGAAAAATACGAAATACAGAATGATGTGTTGAAATAAATATTTTAAATGGTCATTTGACGGGGCATTTTAATACAACATTAATGAAAACGATGCGTTGAAAACCACATATAGATAAAAAAATCTACTTCGTTTATTTGCAGGAGTTTATGTGGTTGATACAAAGATCTAGATAAGAACTCAGTATTTCATAACTTTCAAATATCCTAAAATATTAGCAATATGTCTATTTCAAAGAAGATATTAAAAATACAATAACGATAATTTCTTATTCAGTAACTTTTTACTAAAACTTCCTTCTCAATCGACGTAAGGTCACAACACTTTTCACGTGAAATCCCCATTCCTGCCCATCGACTCATCCGTTCATTCACCCTCTTGCTCACCAGCTCGTCTGCTCACACACCCACGCCCACTCAATCGTCCGCCCCCTCAACCACTCACCCGCTCAACTACCCGCCGGCTCAACCACCCACCCGCTCGCTCAACCACCCGCGCGCTCAACCATCCACCCTCTAAACCATCCGCCCGCTCATCAACTCACCCGCTCAACTACTCGCCTGCTCAACCACCC
>BOPP01000046.1:4288821-4320858 GCA_017312745.1 Gryllus bimaculatus
GGGGGGGGACGAGGTAGGTTTTTTGGGGCTGAGGCCAACTGCATTGGGAGGTGGGCGAACCGCTCCCCACATAAACACACACACATACTCATACACACACACGCGCGCGCGCGCAACGCGCACGCACTCACACAGACCGGGCGCCGCCCCACACAGCCGCACTCTCACATTTTCCGAAGTTTTTATCTGCAGAATTTATAGTGTCCGGCTTGACACTTCGAGGTCACCAGTATAGCTGCGGGAGCGGGGGAAGGTATCCGCGGAGGTCCATTTAGCTCTAACAGGCCGGCAGTCGGAAGCCCACAAATCCTGCGGGGAGCATGCGTGTGTGCGCGCGGATTCCCCAGCGTAATTTACTCGCGCGCTTAGATCTCGCGTCTTGGGCGCCCGTAAACAGGGCAGGGGCGGACGTGCGGTTTTTAACTTGGCCGACGGATTTAGAGTGTGTTCCGCCCGGCAGCGAACCGAGGACAAAGGAGGTGCCGACGCTGCTGGCGGGGTAGAGGCGTATCCAAAAATGTAGTTATATACTATTTATTTTCTTTCTTTCCCGAAGTGTCAGTGTTTGGGTTTTTGAATGGGAAAGTAAGAAATCCCATTTTCTGACATTTCATTGAAAGTTTTTTTAACGAGAAGTGATAAAGTAAACTGTAACCACAATATGCATTCCTTCAAAATGTAAAATTATATTAAATATTTTCCTTTTGGTATGCGATATAAATAAGATATATATAGAATTAGTCATTTTACGTGAAACAAAATACACTAGCCAGTTCCTCGTTGTATTATAATAATTGATTACTAACTGTTAGATCCCAATAATTTTTTTTTTAATTTTCCAGTTTCCTTCCAATTGGTGTATTACTGCCACATTATGCACACTATAAAGTTTTGAAGCGCTTTGGTTAACTGTTAGGAGGTCATTTGCGAACAGCGAGAGCACTGGTTTTTCTATCAGCCAGCTAGAGAGGTCGTGCCTAATTAGAGGCTCACACGTGTTACAGGACTGTCATATTCACTACAAATCCTTCAATTCCGTCAAATCTGCATGTTTCGACCTTTGTGTCCAATATTTTCCTTTGGAATTATTTTCATATACAATATCCTCAGCGCTTCAATTAACAGTGATATATATCCTTCTACACGTACCAAAAAATGTCAAGAAACCGCGGTGCAAAACAATTCATTCTGAATTTATTTTAAAATGTATTATCTTGCATTTACAACTGAATTCATTGCTCACTGACTATGTATACTTACAAAAATGAGTCTAGACTTTGAATGATAGGAAAAAGCACTTATTGGGCTTATGTGTTCAGGCAGAGTTGCATTGTACACAAGAATTCAATAGACTATACATTTCCTAAGATAAGAAAGTGCAATAAAGTCTTAACTGAAATGCACATTTTGGAAATTTGTCCAGCAAATAATTTTTATATTCCACTAAAAGGAATATTTTTGCGCGTCTTAAAGGCACAAAAATATAATATAAAGTGATGTGTTTTATGTTGTATCGCCCCGGACCTTCTCTTTTATGCCATGTAATATTATTGAAAAGACAACATATATTAATGTGGAATATTGTAGGTTTTTGTTTTTGCCTCAAACATTAAATAATTTATATGTAAATAATTTCTTATTATTTTTTTAATTCAAGAGTTTTAATGCTTTTAGTGGCAAAATGTAATATGTCAAAAAGTAACATAAGAAAGACACACATTCAATACTTACAAATAATGTAATTATATACAAATGTGATTCATTTTTGAAGGTATTTTTATTGTAAGCATCCATTTTATGAACAGGAAAATGAATTTATCCACCTATGTATCAACATAATTCGCCCAAAACACATCGTGTATTCACGAGAAATTTTGTTTTATTTTTTGTTTATAAGCGGCGCCACCGTTTGTTTTATTAGAAACTGAAGATCTGGATTTTATTGGGTTAACGGGAAAAGTACTAATGCAGTCGGATGTGTTTTTGCGTACCTTACGAGGGTTGTCCGAAACTATAGAGACTTTTGTACGAAACAGACCTTTCGTCTAGGAAACAAGCATTGTAAGAAGAATACACAACTCTGGAACGAGAATTCTGAAAATATGCTTTTAGAGAACGTAAATGGACGGCTCTCCTTCAAAGTTTATAAACAAACAACAAAAACAAGATTCTGCTTATTGTACAGTTGAAATCTGTCATGTTCAGCTTACGTGACATTGGGTCAAGACATTTTGAATAAAAAATAACAATTGCTACATTTCCAATAAAAATGTAATTTTATTAGACATTGATTAATAATTGCGAACCCGTATACAATTAATAAAGTTATATAATATATATTAAAATTTTGCGTGCTTTCTCACTAAAAGTGTATAAACATTAAAGCAACATTTGAATAACAATTAATTGCTCTCTAATTCTGAAGTTTGAGAGTTTGAAATTATTCTTGCATGTGTTTGAATTAATATTCAGTAGAGTGAAATGTAATTTCAATTGAATGTCAAAGCGGAATTAAATCCATTAAAATGTTGAATTGTGGTTAACTTACAATTGGCTAAAAAGTCCTATTGTACAAATTACTGATTGTTTATAAACGCTAGAATATTGATATTAACGAACATATATTAGTCTTTTATCAATAAGTAATATATCAACTTATTTAATCGATTTTTGAAGTTTTGACTTGTCTTTTAAATGTGATCCTCTTTAATTAATGTTATTATATTGAATTACGCAGTACCTTTTATTATATCTGATTTATTAATGAGACACTTTATCTCCTGTAGGAAACTTAAGTAGTATATAAAATATCTATTTAATATACTTCGAATGTGCCAGTAAACATAAATGCGACGTTTAAGATAAAGGATAATACCATCAAGAATAACTCTTTTTTTAATTAACATAATAACATTAAATCATGTCAGTGTGATTTGTGAACAAGTTAGCTCTACGAAAATTAAATATAATGAAATAAACAAGACAAAAACCACTCTCAAATTCTTCGTATCATTAATTAAATAACAATAAGGCACTTGAGAAACAAATATCCTGAAAAAACTAAATGGAAGAGAATTTGAAAATAAGGCGAACAAGGTGATCCGGCGGATGTCTTCTGTCGGCGATCAAATGGTTCTCGAAGTCGGGACCTTAGCCTTACGCGCCAGTTCTCTCTCACGAGGCTATCGTAAGGACAAAGTCCCTAGTTCGAGCCCTGTGCAATTCTTCAATGATGTCGTTGCTTCTTCTCGCTCTTCATAGTACTACCTGAAATATTACTTGTAGCAAGTGCTGGAACCCAAATGATCAACGATGAAAATAATTGTGTATTGTAGAAATGCGTTACATGATCGGAAACATGTGACTAAAGGCACGGTATGCATATAACCATACATAACTTAGACTAAAATAACTTAGATATGTAATACCTATATACATGTTAAACGTTCAGTTACGAATTTACGTCACCTACTCTTGTGACGTCATGGATACTCACAGCGACCACAGACAAGAGCTTTCGTATAACAATATATTTATTACAAAGAAAACAAAACAAATATATACACTTACTAATTTACTTACACCCTAGCTCTGATAGACCTACTATCCCCTGATCGCGGGAGCGATCAAAACCGATTGAGACTGGATTCTGACTTGTGCATTCGCCACTCTACTTTTGAGCCGCACAAAGCCTAGTTCCGTGAGCCGATGTTCACAGCTGGGACTACAAAGTCCGCTGGGCAAAACGGCTGTTTGCCTCGATCGCAGAGAGATCTTATCCGATTGAGAGACGGCGTGAATACGTGCACTCAACCACTGCTTCACCGTGGAGCACGCACACGCATCGGCTCCCCCCGTACGCAGTACATCAAGACACAAATCCGCAGGCTTCGTCAACTATTGACTCGAGCCTCGCGAGCTGGCTCGCTATAGCACCGTCGTGGCGCCAATTTTGTGCACACGCACGAGGTTTCTACCCACTGCGGGCACGAACCCCACCTACTGCTTGTACACTCAGTAATATTAGGCGGAGGGGCCCCACGGACCTACTAGTCAACGCCACCCCTCGCTTTGTTATAACAGTGAAAAAGCTATTATAAGCGAACTCCAAAGCCTTGTGTTTCTCCGTTTCGCGTTCTTCCTTTACGGAAAAACCTACTACCTGTGGCTTTAGGCTAATCCGCTCCCAAGCGTCCCCAAATAGATGCCATGAGGCACGCTGGCTAATACGTTACACTCTGTATTTTCTCTTGAGAAGATGAAGGTTAAGGCTTCATAATTTCGTTGTCTTTTGTTTCAAATGCCATTACATGTCATTATTTTTTACAGAAGAAATCATAAAGTTAACTTTACAAAAGCCAGCATTAATATTCTTAAATTTTCATAGAGAACATATTACACAGTACAATGAAAGCATTTTTAAGGTCGCCTTTAACTACTAGGTCATTTAGCAACCAATTTGGGGTAACTGGAGGGAGAACACGACAAGTAAGAACAACACAAGGACATACAAACATACGTACATGCCTGAGGCGGGAGTCAAACCCACGACTATTCGAGCTGAGGCAATTACGGTCCTGGAGCCATAGTAACCTCTGCTATCCAGACGAGCAAATAAACCCTTCGTCATTGACCAAGTTATATTTATAAAATGTAAACATAATTATAAATCAAAATTAGTAATGAAAATAAACGAAACGTATTACACAATACAATAATTTGATTTTAAAGGTTTAAAAAATATTTGGAATTATTTATCCAAACAATATTGACCAACTTAATTCGCAGAAGCTTCAAAAGTTTAACACATACATGATATTAAATTTAAGGATTACACGCCTTTCAAAAGCACCAATATTCTCAGAAAAACGTTGCCCTCCTCGCAACGTTGAAACAAGCGTGAATTAAATCTTGTAAATACAAACAAGAGGCAAGAGCACATTGGTTCGAGGCACAGGACGAGTCTTCAGGCAGGTGACGCTCAATCTGTCTCGGTATTTCCCAAGAGCACTGCGCCCGACGAGAATTTTTCATCCACGAAAAATTGCAACCAGGGGCGTCCCTCCTCGCCCCTGCCGCTCCCTTCATCTCGCCTTCGCGTATGTCGTCCCTCCGCACATTGGGGCGAGATCTCTAAACACTGGCCAAAATATGAAAACGCTATCCAAAATTAATGAAACTTTGTGTACAGTTGTTTTTGGGCACGCTGATTACGATTCAAATGTCAAAATTGCAAAAAAAAATAGCGAATTCAATATGATGGATTAAATAAACGTCTAAAAACGTTTCAATTTACATAAAGATAAAGATTGGTAAACAGGTAGTCTGTTGATTCTGATTCCAAAGTTAACATTGCCAAAAAATAAAATGGCGTATCCAATAAGACGGATTAAAAATTGAAAAATTCGTTTCTGCATGAAATGCAAAATAGCAACTAATAGCAGTTTTGTGAATTTTTAATAACTAAATAGAAGATAATGAAATTTTTACAAATTTCTTTAAAAACTACAAATTAATTTTATTATTTTGTTTAGACATAATTTTTATTATAATTTTCACGCCGCTTTTTTAAGAATTTTTTTAAACATGTAAACCTTATGACTCACTGTCAGAATTTTCGTGCAATTTTCGAATGATAAAAATTGCTCAAAACAAAACAGCTGCTCGCTCACGGCTAGTTTCCAATGATGCAAGAACGTCACTCAGAGCTTATATAACTATGGAATCTAGAATTAGTATTTGACTACATTAAACATTGCACTCCCATCATTATTTGTCGTTTTGAATGATGAAAATTGCTACAAACCGAAAACAGCTGCTCGCTCAACGGCAGCATTTGCAATAATGCAGAACGTCACTGTGACACCTCGTACCTTTTCTAAACGTGGAATTAGACACTATGGAAACATTTTACTCCACTGCTTACTTCAAAATTCCCTAAATAAAAACGTGTTTCCCACTTTTGTCCAGCTGTTTGAAAAACTGCCCCAATGTGTTCCGTCGTGTGGCGTTCCGTGTCATCCGACGTGCTCAGCCGACGTCGCGTCTAACGAAGCACGACCCGCCCACACAGGGCGGACTTCCTCGAAACTATCTCCGGCGTAGACAGCAGAACGCTCGCGCGTTTTTTGCGCGCTCTGACGACCAATTTATTTATTATTCCGCCGCGCCGGCTTTCATAACCCGCTCTACGGCGCAGGCGCATTGACGTGGCCCAGCGAGCCCGGAGCAGCATTCAATTCTCGCTGTCGTAAAGAGCGGATAGAGAAGGCTGTTACGTCAAAAGCTTCTCGTCTACTGCGAGAAACAAGGATCTTTCTGAAAGCGCGCGCGCGCGCGAGAGAGAGAGAGAGATAAGGGATGTTCTAAGAAATATATTGCCTGTCTGGGAAGGGATATCAAATTCCATGCAAATCTCCACTCCGTGTTCTATGCCTGAAATAGCTTTATGACAAACCGAGATAACGGTTGAATAGTATTTACATAGCTTGCGCTGTGTCGTTTTTGCTGTTCTAGTTTTAAAGCCTTAGGATGTTACGTCTGCTAACACTAGCGTTTAACTGTTGAAATAATTAAATCCGTATAAGTTATAAGAAACATGCGAGAAGAGAGTTTTTTTATAAATGTAATATTAAATTGACTAATTAATGCGTAATACGCACAATTAGTTAGGATTCTATTCCCTTAAAATTTTTGAAACATCAATTTAAAATTCTTCAAGTATAATAGTAATACACACTTGAGGCCATTTTTCTGCTGTATCTGCTGGTATACCTTTACAATATTTTTATGTAATTGTTGTAGGATTATGTATTTTAAATAAATACAATGATTGAAGAAGTAAAGTAATGGGTAAAAAATATTGGTACTGATATATGATTAATATTTTTAGACTTTTGCGGACCGCAATATTATTTCTCAACAAAAATGTTATCTGCGCGAAAAACAGAAGTTATTTCTAATTTACAAGCGTTTTTTAATACCTGTCATGTTTTAAGCTCAACATTTTGCAATTTGTGCTCAATAAATGTTGAAAAGAAAAGCATTTGAGCTCACAAATATATAAACGAACGAACAAGAGTTCATGTGTTAGTCTTTGTACATTTATTTGTCAGGCGCCATCATTTCATTTAATGTATATAAAACGAGGATGGATCAGAGCAAGCAACCGAGAACGTTCTTGCAATTATGCTGATGAACAGCGAGGATTGGGAAATGCTGCGCCACAGTTACAGCTTTGTCCGTTTCAGAGCAGCTTCAGCAACGCGGACTCTCAAGCTTCGGGCACTTTCCGGAAAAGGTCGTGTAAATGCCCAATTATCTATAGTGCAATGTTACACTGACATGTAATTTAACTCAGTGTTCCGACACTGCTATACAAATCGATCGGAAAATAGATCCCATATATGATTAAAAAAAGAGCTAAATGCGGAATTCTGCGAAGTCGAAGATTAGTTGCACTTAGTAACAGTAATTAATTCAAAACAGAACTCCTGGAATAATAAAAAGTTAAATAAATCTTTATTTCAAATGAAATACCACAAGCTAAATATTCATAAATATTGTATCTGCAGACATGTCTTAACGAAATGTTTTCTTATTAACGTGAATATTTAGAGTTTCCAAAATAAAAAGAGTACATATACAATACCAATAATATATTTCTTTATTATGAGTATTTTTACAAAGAAAATAAAATTACATTATAATACTAAACCTTCAGTTATAAAATCAAAATTATCCAAACACTGAAACTTCAACCGAATGAATATTGTCACGTTGTCAAGCATAAATGTTTCAAATAGTTTATTTTAGGGGAAATTAAACTATATAGCCTCCGGAAACTGCATTAATTTTATACCATTAAAAACGGAAGAACAGTTCTGTTTGCCGATAGTAGACACGAATGTTTTTGCAAAAAAGAAACAATAAATAGTACTCTTTCAGAAGTTTCAAATTGATTTTGTAATAACAAATTAATAGTTAACGAAGGAAAAACAGTTTCGATGCATTTTTGCATTTCAATTCAGCATTCGCATTCTCTATTGAAAATGAACAATATGCAATTAGCTGATGTTTAGGTAACAAAATTTCTAGGCCTCTCATTTCAGTCAAACGTGAAATGGAATATAGATATAACAGAATTGAACACTAAATTAAGTCAATTGTGTTACGCATTCAGAATTGTTTCAAATTCTGTCAGACTTCATTCGGCTCGTTCCATTTTTTTGAAAATGTGCATTCACGCCTGAGATGTGGCATAATATTCTTTGCAAAAGAAACTTATTCGAATAATGAAAAAATGTCATCGGCGTGATCCCTGCAAGCCTCTCTTCATTGAGCTTGGAATCTTATCGTTGCCTTTTCTATTCACGAATCTGCAATATTTGTCAAAACTGACTTACTTAACCATGAGAACACATTTTGATGTTATTCTGATGTTTATGATTACAACACACGTCGTAGAAATCACATTCATCAAGGGTCTGTATCAACAGCTCACAACCAGTAATCCACATACAACACAAGTACGTTACATTACAACGCATTGCCAGATGACATTAAACATTTGAAGTCGGTACAGAAATGTAAGTTAAAAGTAAATTTTTTTCTGCTGCATAACTGTTTCTATACAATTAGAGACTATACTGATCAGCAAGAAGAAAAATAGTGTTAACAAAGAAAACTAAATTTTTACGTGTTATATAAAGAATTAGTTTACATTTGTATTGTATATTTTTTAATGACTTAATATGCTAATAACAAAAAAATGCACTGCAGCTTTCGAGTAAAAGACATCCACCTCAATCATGTTTTTGTCTAGTTTCCCTGATACATTGAGCAAGAACGGAAATTGCTTTTTTTTATTTTCTGGAAATCAATGTTGCTTCACTGTGCGCACCTTTTGTTGAACTCTCGTTTTGCTTGTAGTGGTAGGAGTACAAGTAAGAGTGAATTACTATTTGTTAGCAATACAGAAAAATCAAATCTGCAGTTCATTTACAATAAAGTTATTTACAAATAAATTTTCTCAACCGGAGAACGAAAATGTCTAGTTTTTTAAAAGTTGTTTATCTTCTGCCTTTTTTAATTTTATTTTTATTTATTTACCTTTAGCTTTTACTCGTCTTTCAACTATTCACAGTTAAAACGATGGCAAGGGATTCTGGAACTCAAGAAAACTTGCGCAAATTATCTTTTCCCCCATTCGTCATCTACAGTGGTGTCTCTTTTTGGACTAAATAAATCTAAATCTAAAATACTCTTCCTATAGCCCATAAGGTTATTTACTGGAAATATTCACTTTCAACTTGAGACAATTACTCAAGTTTTTAGATATTTCTTTATTGACGGTGTAACGAGACGTTTCCTCGTTTTTGCCCTTTAAAAATATAAGGCAATAGAAGCAGCAACAGAAGAGTAAGAAGACCAATAAGGATGAAAAACGCTTCAAGATTTAATATTCCTTACAATAGTTACAATTATTTTGATAGTTTTCATCACATGCACTGATTTGTTTCAACGTTTATCAATAATTTCTGTTCTAATTACAGTAGAGTTTACGGTATACAATAGCATTTTTTGTGAGAGAATAATGCTGTATGTCACAGTTGAATATAAATTGTAATAACCGGGAGGAAAAATCTATAAACTTTATACTTCAGCAGTTACGGTGTCATCTAATTGAAAGATTGAACGCCACCATAGAACGTCAATGTAGTGACGTGTAAGCTTCCGATTGGATGACATCGTAACAGCTGACGACTTCTCAGAGGCAGCCGTAAATAAATCGTGGTATGAGATACGTAACTCAAACGTCAGAGTCGTAGTTAATTTCAAGACGATAAGTGATTGTGATTAAATATAATGTAACGCGCACCAGGTCATGTTCTTTTAACTCCATTCTACTTATCAGTTCCTCTTTGTATTACAAATGCCCTTCCCATTAGAAATATCATTAGAAGTCACAAACAGCAGCTTCACACCTAGGTCGGCATTATCTTTTCCCCTTTTGCGCCTTAACAAAGTATCTCAAATTTAAACAACAACCGTCTCATTCTGGAAACGAGTACAAGTCTCTCTTGTAGCCCTATCCCCGCCGTAACACAGATTATTAAAAACAAAAGGAAACAATGTTACGCAATTAGAAAGTTGAACAAGACCCCGTCTCAACCACCGACTTTCCTCGCTCCAACACTCCACGCCAGCCCCGCAGCGGTAAATACGACAGAGATTTTGGAGCGATGCTTTACTCGAGGAAGGTTATCATCGTGTTTTTAAGGAAAAACGTATTAACCATAAAAGGTCTCTAGAAGAAGATTCTCCTCGCGGAAAAAAAGGAAAACAAAAGCGATGGTCTTGGATGTTTTTCTGCACGCAAACAGCAGGGCGGGGAGGGCTGAAAGATTGAGGATAGATGGAGGAGAAGTGAGGGGAAAGAGATGGGAGAGGGAGTGGGGTGCGGAAGGCTGGGAAGGGCATGGAGATGAGGAAGGGGAAGGGAAAGGAAAGGGGGAAGGGGAAAGGAGAAAGGGAGAAAAGGGAAGGCGAGACTCGGCGAGACTCGGTCGTAGAAAGACGATGAAAGTGACTCGAAGTGGGTGAACACGTGCTGGAGGTCAATACGCGATTGTTTCACAAGTCGACCTGTTCGCCGTTACCTATGTTGCTTTTTTCACGTGTTAACTCTTTACTCATAAGGTTTCTGTTTAAAATTTGATTTACACTTTTCATGATATCTCTGTAAAATGTTTTAGAGGTTTCACAACTCTGAACTGAACTGTTTAGAATGTACATATAAGCACTCGTTTCCAGACGTGTTTCCAGGACTGTAATAGCTCTTGTGGATTATTGCAACTTAACCAAGCTTCGGGGCAATCAAGGCGACGAGAACGTTTATTAAAACATACATTTTTATTTTTGTGGGCTTGATAAGTAATCTTTGATAATGTTTTCTGATAAATTCATGTTCTTGTGTAATTTGGATGTATGGAAAATATCAATGAATTAATTGTTATCAATAAACGAAACAGTGCTACAACTTAGCTTGTGTGAAATCCAAGTCCAAGAATCATTTTGTAAAATTCGTCGAGTTTTAACTGCCGTTGCTCTTTGACAATTATATAAATTGTATTTTTGTTTTCAATATATTTTACGCAAATCTGAAAAAAATGCATTGATAATTCAATTAAAAGGGTAGCTTGCTTAACAAAAAAATAAGTTCTATAAATAATAAAAGAGTGTAGAGACGGACATCTCCGTTTAGTAGTGCCTCGGGGTCCTCCAGTGTGACAAACTGCTCGGTAACAATACACAAACGACTGTTTTGCTCTTAGCGGTCTGGGTGGCTCCACGACGAAGACATGTTTCCCAACATTTCGACAAACATTTAATAGTATTAATTTTCTAGTAAAAATCATTAGTTAAAATCCCATTAGTAAAAATTCAATTTTTTGTATAATATTTATTGTTTATCTATTTATTTATTTATTTATTTATTAATGAAAATTTCTAATCCACATCTATCGTACGACGAGACTTTGCCACTAGTGTCGTTACAGGTATCATAAACCGACATGAATGTAATTCAATATGACAGCGTATAATGTTTCAAAATCAATCATTATTGTTTAATTTTGTTCTGAAACAATGTCTGCAAAGAGCTATAATGACCCCCTCACTGGAAGAAGAGTGTACGACCTATAATATTACTTCACCTATTGTACAACTTTCTGATAATTATAGAGACACTGAATTCTACAGAATTTCGTGATCAGTTTGCGATACCTGCAACGACACGAGTGGCAAAATCTCATGGTAGATTCGTCACAACGATAGATGTGGGTTAGTAACTGATTGAGGTGCACATAATACTTGTAAATAGACTCTTGGTTTTGAAGAAAGCAGCACCCTACATTTATAGGAGTACGTAATAATACCTCCAAAATTTCTATCGGAAATTAAATATTTTCTTCGTACTTTTGTGAACGTTATTGTAATATAATGGGCAGTTTCACCATAAGCAACGGAGAAAACCTCAATCTCCACTGTTATTTTGAAACCAATCAACGAAAGTTATTTTGTTTCAATGCTATTATAAATGAATGACACCACTAGAGTAAAATGTTTGAGTTAAAAATCCTATAATTAGTGTGACTAAAAGAGGAAATACTACTTTTAAATCAACGACAAAAAACTCGCGTTTTAAATATAAATTGAAGTGTAGTATTACAGTATCTAACTAGTGGATAAAGAAGACTGTAATTACACTAGTTCCGGGAAGGGAAGAGCGATAGAATGGATTTTTTTATTTGCCACGAATGCAATCATACCGCTTTAAAAATACACCCTCTTGGAAATTGAAAAGTGAGTCACTTCTGATTGAGAAGATTGCTGGCATAATTTTCAGAACGGGTAAATACGCTTATATATTGTCACATTTGTAAAACTTTTATATCAAAGATATTTACTATTGTTGATTAATGGCATTGCAATAGATATTGAAAGTTGATATCACGGGTTTTGCTCGGAATAAATTAAAACATTTAGTTTACCGACGTGTCGGATTATGTTTATTCCATTGTCAGGACTGCAGGGAAAACAAACATACTAAAATATACTAAAGGACAACAACACTACTTATTTATGTGTTATTGTTATTTACAGTGTTAGTATGTTATTTACCAGCCTTGAGAATAGAATAAAAATATCCTGAAACGTCCGCAAAATTCAAGTTTTAATGTTTCAATTAATTCGATCACATCCCGTGATCTTTACTTCCAATTTGAATTTACTTAATTCACTAAACGAAAAATGTCCAAAATATTTAGCATCCTTATATTTTCACATTTAAGGGTGTCAATTTTTTCATAGGGTATAGTTAAAATTTTTATCACTGACAAAGAAAGAATTACAAGGAAGGTCTCAAGTGTTAATTTCATTTTCATTTAAAAATAGTACTGAAAATAATCCTGAAATTATTGTAATAGTAATTTAAGATTTTAATTGTTATATATTCACTTCCATTTCTTAAATTCAAACATTATTGAGATCAGTACCGAATCTATAGTTATTAGGATGAGTTCTAATTCAAAATCGTTCCTTTGCTAGTTTGCTCTTCAGTATTGCAATAAGCAAATATATATTACCATACTTATTTCGTAAATAACTGTTATAAAAAAGGTTAAAATAATTCTGTCTACGAGAGAAAAATTTTGCCTCAAAAAATAGATACAACTGTTTAAGATAGCATTTTTAATTTTATTCTTTTTTTAACTTTCTTGAAATGTATATTTGATTAAGAAATGCATTTTAATTTAATAATCCACCATCTGGTATTCCTAGATTGCCAAGCGGCAATACAACTGCGGAGTACAAGCAATGCATTTCGTGACCAAGTTTTGAATTATGCAATGGGTAACACTAATTATATAAACACATTCGAATCGCCAACTGTAGACTCGAAGCGTGAGACAGAAGGCCTTTAATTACGACACCAGTAGAATCTAAAGGCGCGCGATTCATACTGTATAACTGATTACACATTCCAGTTTTCCGTCTGCTGACTATTCATGGAGGATTCTACATCAATAAAGTAACTAAAAACACCTCTAGACATCTTTTGCTGCCATTTAAGTGGTATTAAATATCTTTGGAATTCTCTCATTTGTATTTCCTCTGCAGTGTTGCCTAAGGAGTGCTCTTCAAAATTACTTCGCCGAAGACAATTATTGTGAATAAAAAGTAATGTGTCCTTCATTATTGCAATACACATTAATATGTTATGTACAATGTTTAATTATAACCGAATTTGCAAGATTTTAATTAAAATAAACATGTTAGATGTTTTGACTCAACTTCTTCTGTTATTTATATTTAAAAATATTTTAAACTGTTAATGTAAAAATAAAAGTTGTAACAATATAAAATAGTATAAGATAGTTTTTTTAATAAAAAGGAATCATTCTTGTATGTTTATTGATTTAGTAGATATGACCCTTCACATATACCCTAAAATCTTACATGTGGTGCAAACAAGTTAGGCCGGGGCTACGACCTGAATGTGTTAAAATAATATGATTTACAGTTATATAAGTTAAAATCAGAGCAGTAAAAAATAAAATTAATTTCGAAACAAATAATTTTATTCTAACATTCTAGAGTGTTAAAGAATGTTTCAAACCTTGCGTGTTGCTTGCAAAATCTGCTTTGATTGTGTCCTTCAGATTATCTGTTCGTATAGACCTTAAAACTTTAAAACTAGTGTTAAGCATACCACTAAAACTGAAATTTATTTTATTGGAAAACTTATAATCCTGATTTCCTTTTGTACACACTACACAGTATTTCTAACTTCATGAGTGTATTAAAAACATCAAATAGGATAACAGAAGGTTCAGTTTCCTGACAATTACGTGAGAGTTACTAAACAAATCGGAATAACTAACGGAATAACTAAAACTATCAATTACAACTGCCAAAAATATCGTTTGTATCTGTAATTACACAATGACTAGAGAATGTGTTGACACAATGTTACTACGCAGAGTTGTTTTGTTTCCATATCGACCCCATTATCGGTAGTGGGTAGAAATTTAATAAAACACAAAATGAACTCAAATTATTCCGCCTCATTTATTTCATACGTAACAAACCGCATTGTGTGGATGTAATTGATAAAATATGAATTCTGATGAAGGCCAGGAAACGCTTTTTATACAAAATTAAGATAAATTCGTATTATTAAGATATTTTATAAAGTAAAATTAACGAACTTCTCTACACATTGTGTTGCTTTTGTGGGAAATCAAAATTTTTGTGAAAATTTGCCGGAGAAGTACCCTAAAAAACAGGCCACAGACCGCGCACGATCTTTCTCGTCTCTTCCTTGTTCTATCCTCGCTCTTTACACACACATACACACACACAAACACACAGTCCCAGGCCCTACATTTTGCCTTGGCCTTTGCTACCCCTTACACTTACGTGCACTGCATTATCACAAATATCGGGAGACTAGTTGGGATCTAAGAGCTTCTCCTGGGTGGCGCAGTACTCAGATGGAGGGAGGTACCTACTGTTAAAAAACCAACAAGCCAACGCATAAGTCGGCGCCGGATCTTGTCATCAGGGCAAGAACAACACCAGATACCGTGACAAAAAAAACCCTCCCTATTCTTGCGGGAATAAAACACATCGCAGTTTACGACCCCGGAGACATGAAATATTCAATCATTAAACATATTCCACGAAGTCTGTGTTAATGATTTACGAAAAACCTTTTTATTTCTATTCATCTGATGTTCACTCAAATACGGGCCTTGATCTGGCATCAGCGTAGTTGGATTACTGCCAGAATGATTTTATATTTTGCGAGTCGGTCAATACGAGGACGAAGTCTCAGTGATGAGAGTGAGAATAGAACGCTGAAGAAAGGATTGGGAACTGAATTCCAGTACCATCGGTTCGCGCATAAACACACCGACTGTCATCCTTGGTGATAAGCAAAGGCAAGTGGTCACGGTGACTACTACTGTACCCCAAGATACATCTACTTCTTATGACAAGCGAAGTAACGATCACTTACAGTATGTCTCATTTTGCAGAATATAATAAGATGAATATATTTACCACAGTTCTGAGAAATAACACTTGTCATCTCTAGCTGTAAAAAGGGAATCAATAGCATTGTATTGCAATATTACCACAGGCGATCTCTGAAGGGTTAATGGAAATCCCGAAAGTGAGGTAACAAAAGCATATAGTCACCAGGATGCTCAACCAATGCCATCTTGCTAACCAACTACTTAACTGATGTGGAAATTGTAAAAGCTCCCGATAATGAATTTAAATTATTACTTGTGGGACCCCCTAAAACATTTACTTTCGATATACTCTCTTCGATCTTCGCATTTACAAACTGGATATCTTGGCTTTTCTAACTACAATAGTCACTCGCTCGTGTAAACAAGGTGATAAAGAAAAGACTGCTATGGATAGAGCCAACTAAATAATGTAACGATCAAATGATGAGAGATAAGAGTTCATTCTATTAATTTAAGTATATCAATTATTTAATGTTTATAGTTTAAAACAGAGTTAATAAGACAAAGAGATGTCTCTTGAGAAGAAAACTTTGCCAAGGTTGTTCTTAAAATATACATATTCAAACTGTGCTGCTGAAGTGAAATCAACCTACTTCTATCAATTAAAATGAAAAAAAGTCAAGACATTTGATAGAGTAGAAAGCTCTACTTTTAAAAAGAAAATCCTGAGTTATTTTTTAAACACGATATCATCTGTATATAAATAGTACACATTACTAATACATGAGAAGATTAACCATGAAGAGCGATGAAGGCCGAGTAAATGCACGTCGGCAATGTAAAATGAACCAATCTTTGCGTCTTAAAATCAAGAAACCCACTAATATAATTAATTATTCGCCTTACGTGAGAAGTGTTTTACAAGACGCAATAAAACACCTGTGCGTTTTCATTGCACCCTGTGTAACGAGCAGCCGCGAGTCGAGAGTTTCTCTCGAGAACGTTGGCGCACCTGTTCAACTGGAGGTCTGGCCCGAGCGAAGCCTCCGCCGCCGTCGCGTCTGGCAGTTAGCAGCCTAATAAACACAGAAAGGCGGAAACGGGCGCGCCGCTCATCGACAAGTTGCCCGCTGCGCCAGGCTGTTCCAACTTGCGCCTCCTCCGCTCTTAAGCCCCACTCGCCTCGCCCTTTCCACTTCGTCCTCGCTCCCTCCCTCTTTCCCTCTCTCCTCGATCTCTGTATCCGCGGCGCAGTGGGTCAGTTATTTAGTTCAAAAAAACAGTTGTAATATTAACAAACAACATAACGTACATGACAAAAAGCAGAATAGTAAAAAGAATTTGGCAAGTCAATTAGTTAAAAATAAATGTAGAAAAGAGAAAAAGGAAAACAGAAAACTTACGAAAACGTAAATGAAAAGTAATAGAATACCACACGGAAAAGTCGGTGTAACAAAATATGATATCAAAAAGTCGGTGTAACAAAATATGATCAGGAACCGTGTAAAATCAGACATAACTGGACGGTTTCATGTGGATGAAATGTCATTTTAGAAGTATTAAATGAGATGAGACTTACGTACGAAAAAAGGAGTATCGTGAATTGCTTGTTTGCCGTTTTCTCTGTGCTTTTGAAGAATAGGTTTAGCGAAACGAGATTGGACCTAAATTAAAACAAAATAAAACGACTGAACCCACTTCTTCTTTAATGTTTTGTGGGTGGAATTGGTTTAAATGTCTCTATGAATATCTCCTTTCAGTTAAAATGCAATTTTTCTTTTTAAGTGTGTTTATTGTTTCCCTGACTTCGGAGGCCTAGGAAACCTTTTTTTTACATCCGTTTCAAATTCATAATACTTTGAGTTCACCCAGATCGAAAGGAAATATCAATTAGGGATAAAGTTGCCTAAATTGATTAGGTGCTAGTATTGACCACATACAGACGGAAATACACGTTTTTTATGAAAACCAATTTTTCGGTGGAACAACAAAACGTGAATTCTGTCTTAATAATTTGTTACAGGAAGTAATTTATCACATTTGGGAAAAGACTCACCCAGATTTTCGGCATTACAGACCCACAAGAGGTTTTTTATTAACAAATTTTCGGTTTTTGGCACAGTCTTAAAATACTTTCCTCATTCAACGTAAATTGTATGCGAGTTCGTAAAAATGAAAAAGTTCTTAATGTTAAAAATATTTGCAAATAAAAATTAAACCACTTACTTCATACTAAAGTTCACGAACAGAAAGTATTGGCCATTGGTTATTCATGTATAGTGTAACTGTGTGCTGAACGTGTCTAAAACTTTAATTGAACACTGAAACATATTAATTTTAATAATGAGAGTTATTATTTTCGAGTATCCTTTCATGATGTCTCAAAATAACAAAGAACAAAATTCCCATTGTTTATTCGATTACTGTCGAGAATCAATCTATAAATTAAATCGGCGTTTCGCTTTAACATTTCACTAATATGAAATAAAAAATTAAAATTTGAATCGTTTATCGAAATAAATTATTTAACTATTCCGCAGAATATTTTATTTTCATGACAAGCAGTTATTATTAGCGCATATTTTCAAAGACGATGGCTTGAATAAACGAGTATAGATACGTTTCCCTTTTTAACAGACGTCGATATGTAACATTCATGTTTGATCAAACACATGAATGGAACTACCGTAATTGGATGCATTTGGTACATTGCGGATTAATTTAATGATACAATTTGTGCAACTCCTTCACGCATTGAAACCCGTAGTATTGTGGGTTTAATTGGTTTGTTAGTAAGGGACTTAATTAGTTAGTCGGTTGCGTATACAAGCATGCTCGTTGTGCCATGACCTTTGAATGTATTTGCTGACGTGGATAAAACTTTTTCACTGCATACTGTCGGGTATGTATAAACATTTCTTGATTAATTTCGTTCAATATTTGTGGTGAAAACTGTATTCTACATTACCCGATATATACAAAATATTATTTTTACGACATACTCCTTTAGCAGAATATTGAAACATACATTTCCCGAGTAAGTAACCTTGAAGGCGGAATTTATAAGGTAATGACTCCCTTCGCAAAGAAATATATCCGTATAGTAATGTACAATAAAATGCCATTTCTGAAGATCATCAGCTGTAGAACTATAAAAAGAATTATTTTCGTACTTGAATTCCCACTAAATCTACATAGCCTTGCATACAACTTCGTAAATGCTGTCTTCGACTCGGGTCTTGCAGGACAAATGTGCCAAAACAATTTCCACGAAACAATTTCTTAGTCTGTGGCTATGTACCGTACGTAATCAATAACGGTTACAATAATAAAAATGTAGCTGGTATATTCACAATACCCTAACACTGATATTTAGACGAGAGGAACGGTGATATCGAATGTAATTTTGATGAGACGAGGCTAATTAAAATTTTTATTTGTGTTATTGTGTATATCTTGTCAAGTAATTTCCAGTCACACATTTATTACAAATTATTTTCGTAAAATAAATAGTTATTTTAGAATTAATAGCATGTGATATGTTCATATTGTTTTAACTTTACTCGCTGCATATTAACTCACACTACATTGCGTAATGTTATGAGAAACTTCAGTAACGTATCTGATATCCCTCTAATGATACGTTGTAACAATCTCCATTAATCATTACAAACTCTACAAGTCAACTTCATGTGATATCAAAAATACTAGATGCAAATCATAACAAAATTCTCATTCGGAGGCCTTCTGTTTTCTGCTTTGATGTTGCAAAGTTCTTTATGATAATATCTCAGAGTTCTTTGAGATAATGTTTTCATAATTGGTGACACTTATCTGCATCCGAACATCTATGAGATTTATTATCTTTCAGTGAATGATTCTGTCAGCTGACATACACAATACTTTGCTTTGTGACTTGCAATATTCATCGCATCAGACTCTCGGGATAAATTCATTTTTTTATGTATTTTGGCTTATTGAATATCATATTAACAGTAAGGTCATTAGTCGTTCCATGACTGATTTTTAACATTGAGGTAACTGTAAGGATAGTCAGTAGTCTAGACGACCGCCAGGTAGTATCTCCGAGTACGTACGTATTTACACGCGCACCTGCGTCACTAGGCCAAACTCACTACCCCTCGGCCACAATTGGGAAGGAATAACGACAGTAGTTGGGGTTTAGAACACTTCCCGGGGGTTGGGCTAGGCCAAGGAGTGGCCTTGAATGCGATTTTTAAGTTGAATAGACTGATATCGGAAAGAGAATGAAAAAGTGGGAATTCTGTGGGCTACTAAAATAAATGGTAGGCACAGCAATAATACGTTTCGGTGTTTCGCCGTGGGCCTTTAGCCGAACACGTTAGAAGATAACTGTTTCTTCTCAGATAAGAGAAAGAGTAAACAATTAGGAGAACTGCGTCAGAGAAATATGACCGACTCAAACGAGTAGAAAATTGATACATGAGACTAGCCTACAGACCACCGCCACTCAGGAATTTAGACTAAAAACGGCTCACGGACTGACGCCCGTACATTCACACATTTACGACACAGCCAGAAAAAGACTGACCAAAGCAATCAACAAATCACACTTGTACCAATTCCTTCCTGACACATCCTCACATCCTTCAAAACCCGCTCGTTTTCCGTGAAAGCCACCATTCATAGACACCAAAATACCGTATTTCCTCTTCTAAGTAGCCACCCCCACAAATGTCAGAATACCCTGAAAAAAATAAAAAACATCCCCGTCTCTGCATCAAATATTAATCCTCACCTGAAAATAAATCAATCAAATATCAAATATGAACCTGCCCCACCCCCGTCGTTCCTATCCCTTCTTTCCATTCCATTCACCATTTTACAACGTGGAAAGAGAGTTTTTAAATATCATAAGAAGTTTGTCAGTAGAAGGTAATTTCTGTATATCCCGCTACTAGCAATAAAACAGCAAAACCTAAGGGCGTGTCAGCGGCGTGGCGCTGCGCGAAACGAAAAGCAAGCGCGTCTGGGGCGAAGCGGCTTACGGGGCAAACAAACGAATTCAAGGACGCCCGAGGGAGAGCTTCGCTTTGCCGCCGCACCGGTTGCTCGCGCCTCCAACGCCGCCTGTCGCTCCACGCCCTCGCCCATCGCCCGCCGCTCTCACGCCCTTGGCTCCACCGCCCTAGGCTCACGCCCTCCGCTCCACGTCCTTCGCTCCACTCCTTTCGCTCCATCGCACTTCGCTCCATCGCCATTCCGCATTTCCACGCCTATTCGCTCACGCCATTCGCTCCACGCCATTCGCTCCACGCCATCGCTCCACGCCATTTCGCTCCACGCCATTCCTCCACGCCATTCGCTCCACGCAATTCGCGTCCACGCCTTCGCTCCACGCCCTTTGCTCCACGCCTTACTCCAGTTTCGTCCACACCGCCACGCTTCACGCCGCATCACCCCGGCCCTTCGCTCACACCCTTCGCTCGACCGCCCTTCGTCGCCCAACAGCATATGAGGGAAGCTCAGGTAAAACCTTCATTATATCAGACGAACGTCAATGTAGAATAGTCCCATGTTCTACTGTGCTCTTCAAACTTGCCTCACTCTACATTACTTCGCTGCGACCTAAAGGCGGCACGATACATGCGGCATTCAGCGAATTCCGAGTAGTGTCGATTCGCCGATAGCCGAACATTCGGTACCCACCCTACCAACCGCGTGTCGGACTTGAGGACACACCAAAGTGAGCGAACATTCGCCGAACACATCAGTTGCTCCGGCTTGGGCGAGCAGGAGCTTGCTCCTCGGTGAACACCGAATGTGAGGAGCCGCCTTAAACTCCGACGTCCTTCCTCCGCTCTGTAAGCGCGTTTCCCCAGCGCAAGGCCCCGTGCAGCCCCCCCCCAGACCGACCGGCGCGGCGCAGCTTCCTCCGCGTTGCACGCCTTCACGAGCAGACGCAGCTCCATCAGCGTAGTACGCCCCTTCACCGCTCCGCTGCCCACGCCCGGCGCACCCCCGCACAGTGGGACCCACAGCGCGAAGAGTAAGGTGTGCGATGGAGTGATTGAGTGAGTTGTTGTTATGATTATTATTAAAATGATCCCATTTGATTTAAAGGCAGTGTGTTGAAAGTCATAACTGTTTTAAGTCTAATAGGTTCATTATATATATTAAATAATAAATAATAAATAATAAATAATAAATAATAAATAATAAATAATAAATAATAAATAATAAATAATAAATAATAAATAATAAATAATAAATAATAAATAATAAATAATAAATAATAATAATAAATAATAAATAATAAAATAATAAAATAATAAATAATAAATAATAAATAATAAATAATAAATAATAAATAATAAATATAAATAATAAATAATAAATAATAAAAATAAATAATAAATAATAAATAATAATAATAAATAAAAAATAATTAAATAATAAATAAAAGTAAGTCGGTCCGTACGCTGACGGTTACGAGGCAGCCGTCGTTTTGCGCCAAGGAGGCTGCAGGTTGATCCTGCGAAGACATGGTCGTGTTTCTAATGGTCCTCTCATCATCCTATCATGTCATAATTCACTCCTCAAGGCGTAACAACCTTGTACTGAGGGATACGCTGAAAAGCTGATCCTGGAAAAATTACACATGTCAAATCGCGTAGCGTGATCAGTAATGGCATATACGTTTATAATAATAATAATAATAATAATAATAAATAATAAATATAAAATAATTATAATTAACCCCAGATCGCTGAGGCAGTGGTGCTATGGTGATCTCCAATGTAAGAATCTAGAGAACAACAAGCTTTGAAGGCTGTTTGTTCAGCAATGCTACAATTGGCTGTCTGGTATAATTAGCTAGTGATTTTGAGCAAGCAAGTTATTCATTGTGAGATGATTTATATTTATATACATTTGTAACTGCTTCACTAAACAATGTTGTTGAGAGAACAAAACTAAAATACTTATTTTGTGTTTACGATTAACTAAGAAATCGAAGAATTGTTTATGGTAGAGCAATTATTTTTAGATATCCAACGCTCTGCTTCACACTACGGTAATATCGCAGTAATATCGTAGCCATTTTTTTTCGTTGGAGGAGTAATAGTCAAAAGAGAGGGACAGCGTCAAAACTTAGTTACAAACAATTTTATGCCGACAGGTAATATAATTCGCATAGAAACTTTGTAGGCTCAACAAAACAAAGCTGGTTTGCTGGTCGGAAGCTGGCAATCAATCGCCAAAAATCTTTATATTTCAAAGTACTCGCAGAATACACTTTTTATGTTGCCACGATCTAATATTGTTGGGTGATGTATACAGTACATAAGACCAGATGATCTTGGTTTGCCATCCATTCAAAAAGGTACAAAACATTGCTTACCTCTAGCTCATGAATGGCCAGTTGCTAGATCAGATTGATAATTTTGATGATAATTTTTGATTCCCTCTGAAATTTAGTGCACGATCTCCGAAACGTGTAGAAATGACCGTTATTTTATTACATCATCTCTCTAATGACAAACTTTCACGGGTGGAATAAAAGTAATCTAGGCTCAGTACGAGGCAACGTTCCTTAGGTTTAGTTATCAACAGAGAGCGTAGGTTTCCGCGGCCGGAGTCAGTATTTACTAGGCTGTCCGGGTGACGCCGCGTCCATGGCGAAGGTGCCGACGTTTCGGTCGCCATTCTGCGACCTTCCTCACTTCTCCTTCAGGGCATTACGCCCTGAGGAAGGTCGCATAAAGAAATACCAAAAAGTTGGCAGACTCTTCGCAACGCAGAGTCTGCTGGACAACCAAGGTTTTAGTGTTTTCTGTTGCTTTTAAATTGATGAGGATTAACAAAAATAACATTGTAAAATCTCAATAAAAATTTAATTAAAAATAATCAGTCTATGCTTATTGTGAATCATTTTTTGTTTACAATTTTTGATATTTTTAAACCTTGATGTGAATAATAAACATGTTAAAGGAGTGCTAGAAATAATATTTCACTTTTTGTAAATTTAGGAAAGAAATTGAACATTATATGCAAGCAAATTTGATTAATTAATATTCACATATTTGTAGATATATCAGTAGTATTTATGCCAATTAAATCAGCTGTTAAAGAACTGAGTTAAATCAGCTGTTAAAAGTTGTAAGGGCATAACTTGTTCTGAGTTAATTGTTAGTGCAGGATACTCTAGAGAGAATAGAAAACAAATGGTCAAATTACGATCTTTTGAAGTTGAATAACGTAGGAGAATTAGATAGTTATGAATAATAAAAAAATATAGATCCATAAATAGCGTGCAGCTCAGCTGAAACATTTACCCCTAAAAAGAGAATTGTTTAGTAGCTCTCAAATTAAGCATTTCTGTTTTTAAAACTAAGTTTGTTCCAGTAAACGTTTCTATTTCCTGAATACGGTTTAATATAAGCCATTGTTAGAATCCAAGCGCGATTCGGCAAAAGGAAGAAGTTTGTAGTTTTTGTAAAAATGGCACAGTATCCATGAGGAGCAGGGAAGTTCCGAGGAAAACTGATTTTAATGGCATGGACACTCTGAAAGGTTGGGAGGGAAGGTTGGTGTTTCAGCGCTTTCTGGTTGGGTGAGGAAAGCAATGGCAAGCTCCCTCACTTGCTGCAAATTATCTAGTACACCGCATTAGTGCTACTCCCGGTCGTGCATTAAGGATCCAATTAGCCTTCGGTCTGATGGCCACGGACAGACAGCGCTCTTTCTGCTGCAAGGCCCGCACTCCGTCGAAGCCTGGCGACGGACTGGCAGAGCGTGCTGCACCGTCCCCACTGCCCCCTGGCGCTCGAATTGGCAACTACTAAATTAACCTGGAATGAAAGTTCTATAATCCATTTCATGGAATGTTGCAGGGCGAATGTTTAAAAGTCTATTACATCCTCAAGTGAAAACTTTTATGAATAATTGTTGAGTAAGCAGAGTTTTAAAAAAGTATACAACAAACGTCAGAAAGGCAATATGTGTCGACGAATGTTTGAGTGTAAACAAACCACACAAATTTATTTATTTATTTGGTAGTTTTATCGATTCGTTGATTGGTTGATTATTTCCTGTTTTCTGGCACGTCAACTACTATGGTTATTCGTCCCATAAGTGTAGTGCATGTTGGTATCACGCGAGGTGTCGGTGTTCTTTTACCCCTCTGGATGGTGAGATCCGGCGGCGATCTACACGTCAGCTTAGGGGAATGGTCCCCAGCCAGGTATCTCCCACCAGCAGAGCACCACTCCAGCTGAGACAAGCTAGACTGGTCTCCTAACACACGTGTCTCCTAACACACGTGTGGGAGTGTAGTGTTTTTAAGTGTGCATGTAAAGGGGAAAGATAGAACAAAAAGAGAAAGAAAGAGGACAGATTGCGCGCCGGCCTTGGCCCGTTTGTTAGGTTACTGCTGTATCATTCTCCTTATGTTGATCAAAGAAGCCACAAAAAGCTATCGATCACAAAAGCCAGCCTCTAGAATTCTCCAGACAGCTACTCAGTTAGACCTAGGTGTTTGACTAGTGCTGAAAATCCTGCCACCGTCGGGACTCAAACTTAGGACCTTCCAGTTAGAGTCTCTGCAGTGACATCAGCTTATACCTGGAGTAACACTTATTGACGGATGGTACTCTTATTGACAGATGTACAGAAATCAGAGAAGTGTATACATAATTTACATATACTATTACTACACGATGTCTTTCATAATGTGCTTAGAATCCTGAGTCTTCGAGCCTTCGGTGCCCTGCGGCTTCGCAGCCGAATCACTTGACGCTGAATTCTGAACTGAACACTTGCCGGAGACATCGGGTATAAATATAGGATATTTGCGGAGTGGTCGCCACTCATTGGAATATATTTGATCGAACGGTCGGGTCTGAGTGTATCGGAGTGCGCCCATCGTGCTTAAGGGTGCATTCAGAGTGGATTCGAGTGCTTAAGAGTGCGTTCATTGTAGATTCGATTGCTGAAGGGAGCGTTCAGAGTTGATTCGAGTGCTTAAGTGTGAGTTTAGAGTAGATTCGAGTGCTTAAAGATGCGTTCAGAATGGATTCCAGTGCTTGTAGGTGCGTTTAGAGTAGATTCAAGTGCTTAAGTGCGTTCAAAGGGAATTCAAGGTCTTAAGAGTTCGTTCAGAGTGGATTCGAGTTCAGCAGAGAGAAAGTTCTGGTGCGAATGCCGAACTGATTCTCTCAAACGGCAGTGACAGTGCATTCAAGAGCGTCAAAATTCTTCAAATTGTTATCTACAGGTGACACGAAATAAAATCACATTAAACCTGCTCTCTGAGAACTACGTTTAATATGAGATATTTGAACGAAATAAGATATTTACAAATAAGGTCACATTCCGATTGCAATATAGGTCAATGTTTCATAATCAACAACCCACTTCATCAATTTCTTCTGCAATGATCTGCCATAATTTTTGAAAATTGGAACTAAGATTTTGTCGTTTGCAAACTAACGAACAAATTAACCAAACGGTAATGTCAAATTCATTAGTTCGACTGAATAATTGAAATACTGCCTTCTTGGAACTTCGGCCGAGTTCACCAGAATATATCCAACGCAGCGTGATCGTGGTTTGCTCTATTGGGTGAATGTGGTGTCAATTGGGTGATTGTAATATTTGGTTGTAAAGGGTGGCGTTCGCTCAAACGCGAATCCTGTAGAACTCAGATCCGGCCGGACCAAACCGTAATATTCCATTTACAGGAGTACTTGAGGCGGACGGTTCCAGAGATTTAGCGAACGCGCCTGACCAGATGGATTCTGAAAACCACAAGTGTAATACATCGTTACACCGTATTTAGAACTTAAGTCCACTCACAACATTATTCCGCCAACAAGTCCGGAGTTTCAGCGAATGTTCGCATGCGCAATGTGGTTTCTGAAAAACAGACTTCCCCACAAGCCGCACAGCACATGCGCGCTTTCGCTAGAACTTCATAATCATTCTTTTAGAGGAAGCGCGTAAATTAGTACTAAGAGCATCGTTTTCGGTGTTTCATAAACCATAGTGCGCATGCGCGACTCTGTGGAAAATCCGTTATCCTTCATCAAAACTAAGAGTGTAAATGAGGCTTAAGTCCCCATTTCCATGCTCTGTTTTGAAAATTTTGACAATTTCCGATTGATTGATTAGTGATTTCGCGTGTCAAATGCTAAGTGTATTATTCCCATAAGTGTAGTGCATGACTTTTCCGGTTTCCTGTAGAGGTACAGAGAATAGCTGATTTGTGAGATCCGGCGCCGACGTATCAATCGACTAAAGAGATTTTCCCTCAACCAGGTATCTCCCACCAGAGGGGCAACATCTCAGCAGGGACAATTTCTAAGCTCCCGACCGGTCTCTCGGCATGTGTGGAAATGTAGTGCATGTAAGTGTACGTGTGTGTAAGTAAGGCGTTAGATAGAACAAGAAGGGGAAGGAAAGATCGCGCGCGGTTCGAGACCCGTTTGTTGGGTTACTCTTACAACATTCGCCTGGTATTAATCGGAGAAATCACAGACAACAACCGATAAGAATTTGCCAGCCGCTAGTAGTATCCTACATAGAGTGCCTCTCTATGCTAGGCACTCTTCGACCTAGCTATCCAGCTAGTGTTAAAAATTATGTTACCATCGAGACTACCACGTATGGCCACACGGCCAGACACACTGCAGTGACATCAGCTGATGCCCTGAACCTCCTCTCCGGGCCAACAATTCTCGAGTTTCACCAAACCTACGAATGCACAACGTGGCTTCTAGGAAACCAGACTTTCCCAGAAGCCACGATGTGTCCATGTTCGCATTCACCGGAATCGTCCGTGGAAAAGAAGCATGTTAATCGGGTCTAAATGTGAATTTCTTCAGCGTATTTCGGTCCAGTGTTCCGGCACAGATTCGTTTGCCGTTTCCGTGAAACTGCTGAATCACCCGGCGGCGCACGGCGCCCAACGAGCTAGAATATATCCGAGCATCCAAAAGGAAAGTAATATTAATTTTAACAATGACATTTAATGTATTATATACCCTTTGAATTGTATAATTGTAAAGAATCTGTGTTTTTTACAATTATAGTAAAAGGTGTTCAATATGATTCAAGTCAGGACTCTGTGCAGGCCAGTCAGTTACAGAGATGTTGTCGTGTAACCACTTCGCCACAGGCCGTTCAGTATAAGCAGGTGCTCGATCGTGTTGAAAGATGCAATTACCATCCCCGAATTTCTCTTCAACAGTGAGAAGCAAGAGAGTGTTTAAAACAACGTAGGTCTGTGCCGTGATAGTGCCACACAACAACAACAACAACAACAACAAATGGGGCAAGCCCCTTCCATTAAGAACACGACCACGCCACAACACCATTTTGGACGTGTCCGAATACATTTTATCATATAGTGTACATCTTATCTGCATCCCCGTGCCTTCTCCTCTCCCCTCTTAGTGTTTGTACCTTTGTGTGCATGTGGTTCTAATGCACTTGAGCTGTGATACTGTTCGCGGAAAGATACATTGTCTGCATTGAGAGAAATGTAGACGATGAGCATACAAAAGGTAGTTTGATGTGAAAAATTTGCGAATGTGCTAAAGCGTTTTTCTTATGTTCTGAGTATCTTCTGATCCTAGCGACCCTATTTACAACTTTAATTTAAGTTTGTTTCTCTTATTTGTCCACTTATTTTGTTGCTCCTTTTTCTTACTCATCCGCTACACGAAATTGTCTTTTCTTACTTTTTTCCTTTCCTAATTATTGACTAATAATTATTGATAAACCGTGTATCGCTAGATACTTTTTTACATGGAAAAATGTTATTCTCTTGAGAATTATACTAAATTCAGTTTAAATCTTTTGTTAAAGTTATGTATCAGTTTCGTAGAGGTGCGCATGAGAAGACACAGAAGGGCAGTGAGTTCCCACAATAGAGAAATTTCAATTAGGCTCAAAGCTCATAGCTGTACGTGATGAAAAATTTTAATTCGGTAAAAATTTTCAATCTTTCATTTTTTCCCCATTTTAACCCAATAATTAGGAATTTTAAAACTAATTTCATTCAGGTCGCTTCGAAACAAATGAGGTCATTTAGTCAAGCAGTATCATTTATCCATAAATAAAAACATTTAGGCAAATTTATTAACGTAAAATAATTCATTATACTATTTTTTCAAAATAATTTTAATTAGTTTGTCGCACCCGGTAAATTAGGGAATTTATTTGACATTTAGAAAAGAGACTCTCCAGGTCCGGCAACCCTGTAGTTAGTTCGACATAAAACCTTTTGTATTCATTAAAAGGTTATAATTTAATTCGTTTTCCAGTATATTTTATCTATTTACTAGTAAAATCTGACATAATAAAATATTACAAATTTCAAAGGAAAAAGGGACCCAGAAATGTAATTGACACCCTTGATGTTTTAGGATGCACACGCATGTGATCAGTTCAACTGAACTCATTTCAATATTTTCTTTAAGTAAAAGTATATATCGTCTAGAAAGCTTTCACATATTTTTTTTAAATATTTTAATCACGCTGTACTTTCTTTTAAGACAACTGAAGATAAAGTTTTAACCCTCGCAGGACGGTGTGCAAGGAACCAGTTAGAAGCTTTTAAAGTTTATTGTTTGAAGCTTTATTTTTTACCCAATTGTGTGTGATCCTATTAAAAAAGTTATTTCTGGAATGGAAAGTACCAGGCGGTGTGTTACACGAAGTCTCGAGAAGTTCTCAGATTTAAAAGTTTGTTAAAATATTAGTAAAAGTATTACACAGCAACTCTCATCGCCAGTTATTTCTTCAATAAAAATGCTTTAAAAAATATACCCCAAAATAATTATGTTATATTTAATAATTGTGTTAAATAAAAACAATAACCTAAAAAAATAAATTCGAAAACTATCTGTGCCAAAAAAGGGAAGGACGAATTAAGTTATTAACAAACAAATTTCTAGAGACACTAGTACATTATTAGGTTATTTATGATGGTATATAAACTGATTTGGTGCACACAAGTTACAAGAGACATTGCCTTAAATTAAGGTAGTAAAGAATTCATTTATCGATCTGAGAAATACCAGAAAATTAACAGAAATATCGAGAGTATATTTCAATTTGTTTCTATTTTTTATTTAGACAGTCTGAAAATTCCACCATTCAGACAAAAACTAATTCTACATTATACGAGATACGTATAAATAAATTCCCGGAATCACTAGCACAAACTATCTATGCTATCAGCATTTTTCTTGATAGAAAACTTAATTTCCTATTGATCCTTGCAAATGAAGTAACTACAGACCTCCATAATCAAACGTTTTGGAAAATTACCTACATGGAGTAAAATTTATTTTTATTAGTTTATTATTATTATTGTTATTATTATTATTATTATTATTATTATTATTACAAAATATTTACTAATTTATTTGAAATAAGTACAATTTGACTAAGTGACTCATCACATACTTCCATATGATGCATATTATCTTTTCAAAATCTTATAAATAAAGTATATATTTCACCAGGGCTTTTTTATTTGAATTAGTGCATTTGTATTTCTCTAATTTTATCTTATTAAATATCCTATTCTATATAATTTTCATGATGTTTACACACAAAAGTTGCTTTGGTTATCGATCTAAAATTATTTTGCTTAAATCATGCTTGACAAAATCGTTCTGAAATTACAATCAGTTCAAAAATCAATCAATAGGTTTCAAGATTTTTGATTATATTTTAGTTAAATTAAACTCCAATTTCTCTCTATAGAGAAATTTACGACAATTTACTTAAATCTATTTTCGTATGTCTAATGATCTATCAGTAATGATAATCTGAAAATCGAAATACATTATTCAAAATGAAGGAACTCTTTCAATATTTCAATAAATTCTGTCAACACAAAAAAAATTTCTATTTACGTTTCCACCCCAGAGAACACTCTATGTTTCTCGATCATTTATATAATTTTGTAATAAGGCTTGCAATAGGAATCTCCAAATAAACTGCTCTTATCGTTGTCATGTCAGATTGGGTATTTTTTTATATTATTTGACTGATTTTCGGTTGACATGTATTGAAGTGGCATCAAGTAGAAAATCGTTTTAAAGAATTTTCACAGTTTTTAATATTTTATAAATGTGTATTTTTAACAAGTGTATTATGAAGTACACCAACTTGTTTATATATTTGCGTCAGGCTGAAGAAAAAATCGGTGACTAGAAGATTCGTGGGTCCCGTATTACTTTCAGACGGATGTCCAAGCAGTACTCTAAACAACAGCCACGGATCGCATGGGATGTTTTCTTCTCCGACCTGTGTCTACAATGAACTAAAATACTTAGGGCTGAGCGATGAAATGGGACGCCACCATCGTTGGTATGCATTTCGTAGTGACAAACTTAATAAGAGAGAGGAGATATTATGATCTGCATCTGCAGCACTTGTGCCAGTAGAAGCAGTTGTACCAGTTAATAATAAAGATGGAAAGCCATTCACGCAATAGTTATTATGAATAAATAAGACCAACCATGGACAACATCTACAGTGAAAAGTGCCCTTTACTAACTGCATAAAGTTAGTAAGGTACCCCATTACAAATTGCAACCTATTTCTAAATGAAAAGGGGCTCATGTACGGTTTTCAATATTAAGTCAAATAATATTAGATTACAAACATTAATGAGAACTGTATGCGTTGAATGATCAATCTAACGATGGAACTGTAGTTCACTATATTTTTCTCAGTTATGTGCACATTTAAAAGTACTAGTACTAATATATTAATAACTAATTAATAATAAAGGAAATCAAGAGTAAATATTTCTTTGTGTTTTTCTGAGGAAAATAAACAAATGAAATAAAACAACATAATTAAATACGAGTTGCGAAATGAAATATACTTCAGAAAATATTTTTACCGTTTTGTTATACAAAACTAGTGTAACGTATTGAATGCCTTAAGCACAAAAAACAAGTTTTATAACACCTGAAGCGGAAAATTTAAATGCTCGTGTATTACCAGATCCAGAAATGAATAACTAGCTACGCTATTTCACACTAAAAGCGCCGCGAGCGTGCATCCACCACTGCTGTCCTCAGAGAGTTTTATGAAGATAGCAGCGAAATGCATCAGAACAAACATCCAGCAACGGCCGCACGCTACCGCAAACAGGCAGCGAATTTCGTATCCCAGCGCAGCGATTTCACACCCTCTGCCCCGGCGGAAAGGTTAACAGAGCACAACCATCCTCCGTGCAACTGGAAATAGGAGCTCGAAAGCTAAAACGGGCTGCGAGACGGAAGATAAGATTTTTTGTGTGTGTGTGTGTGTGTGTGTGCGTACCCACTCGCTCGCACGTACCGGGGGGAGCTCTGTTCGCATCGCGTGGAGGGATATACAGCACCGTAAATTTGGCGTCATAATTAAAATGGAGCGTAATGCAGGGCGCTGCGAGGTGGAGTGGGATGGGTGAGGGGGCAACGCCCCCTTGCCCCCCCCC
>BOPP01000046.1:4326950-4353378 GCA_017312745.1 Gryllus bimaculatus
ACGTCGGGCAGTGGATGGGAAGCGTGGCGGAAAGTCATGGTGGGGCTACACAATCACCATAACGAGGACCGAGGCGGAGCGGAGAGGCGCAGTGGCGCGGCAGGGAGGTGTGGCAAAGGGCCGGGAGGAAAGGAGCTCGGCCGAGTTTGCGGGCGGGAGGCGTGGGCGTGGCGCGAAGCGAGATTTCGCATGCGCGGGTGGCGTGTGCCCGCGCCCTGCCAGCGCCCCTGTCGCCGAGTCCATTGTGCCGCCTGTGATGAACACGCGTACCTCTGCCCTGAGCGCTCCATAACGCGATGCGCCTTTTCGCCCAACGCCCGAGAGTTGCGTGCCAGTGCGTGCGAGAGCGTTCGTGCGCGACTCGCACTGGTGAACCACTCGCATGTGCGAAGGAGACATTTTATACAAAATTAATTTTATCTTAATGCTCATTTGTCACTTACCTGCCTTGTTTCTCCTTAAACATTTGTTATCATTCTAAACTATTATTTTAAGTAAAAATATCATTAAAAACACATAACAATAAATGTCATAATGATCAAGTTATAGTTTCATCGATGCCGTATCTTCTTGTTGTACTCCCTCTGTTCATTTCACTACGCATACATTTCTGTATATTCTAATTTACAGAGGCACTTGTTTCGGTATTTATATGTTGGTACATAATATTTTTTTGGTGTAAGTGTTATAAAGGTTAATGAAATTTAATAAATAAAAACCCTACTTTCGTCAATTTTATATTTTTTACTAGTATTTCGTTTTATAATGTGAAACATCACGTCAAAGTTCTTAACAGAAAATCAGAATTGTAAATGCTATGCACAATCTCTCAATTATCTTTTAATTATCTATTTTTATTGCATAATTACAAAATAAATAGAACAGAATTTTT
This sequence comes from Gryllus bimaculatus, assembly GCA_017312745.1. NCBI lineage: Eukaryota > Metazoa > Arthropoda > Insecta > Orthoptera > Gryllidae > Gryllus > Gryllus bimaculatus. Next base: position 4,327,843 of record BOPP01000046.1, read on the forward strand.
TGCCAACATTTAAATCAAAATTCGCAAAAATTTGAAAAACGAAAATTCAGTGAAATGGCAAGTTGTCATTGGGGTAGACCCATCAATGCTAAAAACAATCCCACTATTCTTATTGATAATAAAAACGCATTTATAAATGGCAAACCAAGCATTATTAAATTATTCGCAAGTATTTAATATTATAACCCAAATGTGAAACCGAGGACAGCAGAACACAAAACCAACGGACAGTCATTTCTACATGCGCTCTTCTCTCTGCCCGTCTATTTAAGGCGAATTAGTCTACTTCACACAATGGCGTACGTTTATCGCAGTACGTCGAGTTGTTCTGGGAACTCGTAATGAAACGAGGAATAACGTTCGAGAATTTCATTAAATGCCCGCGACTCTTCGCCGCATCTGAAGTGAACGCAGACTGTCTCTCGCGAAACAAAGAGCAAAGACGCGAAGTGCAGCCGAAGCGAACAAGGGCTGCTTTACGTCCTGCGAATCGAAGTGTTTTGTTCTTCGCAGCTGCCGTCAGGCAGGCAGGCACTCTCAATTCCAATGCCAGTGAGCAGGTGTTCCCGAAATGCGAGAAATTAACAAGATAATGGCACTGGGGGTGAATGAAGAATGGCGTGTGAATAATTCGCCAAAGAATGGGGACGGCTGGGAAATAAAGTGAGAAATCGGGGGTAAGATGAACGCAATGAACTGAGAAAATTGAGGAATAAGATGGAAGGAGGAATAATATTTTATTAGGAAGGGAAAGGCAAAATAACAATGAAAAATAATTTGAAAGGATTGAAACAAATATCCTCTTAACTCTTTCAATTTGTTCCTTTTTTACTCATTCATTTTATTCACAATGAAGCAATTAAAGCTCTTTGGCAAGTTTTATATTTCCTCGCAAAACGTGAGTATTAATACCATTTACCAAAATGCAATCATGGAAGAGTGTGTCATGCTAGAACCTTCGATTTTCCATAGTGGATGGCTTTTGTGCATATCTCGGGCTAGTGTTTGAAGATTGTGTTTTTATGCTTTGTATCAACATGATAGGTGATAATTCCACATGAGGTGAACATAGTTTCAATATTGGGCAATAGACAAACTTTGATAGCTAAACGTACGTTTCCACACTCATACCTTCACGTCTGAGGCTGCGAATAAATATTAAAATAGATCAGTCCCTGTAAATAATATATGCTAAGGAGAGATAACCGTTTATAAAAAGTCATCAACACAAAATCCAGTAAGTATATTACTGATGCCTAAGGTAGTTACTGCTTGGGGGGTGAACCCAACCCATTGAAGCTTAAAAACGTACATGGCCGAAAATTGTGGCATATTTGTGATATCAAGTTACCGTGCAACTCCCACCACACTATGCTGAAACTAATTTTACCATTGTGTATAAGTCATAAACGGTGCGACTAGAACCTTAACTCATCGTATTCGTGATTATTACAGTATCACAAAGATTCTTTTATGCCATAGTCTACAAAATAAGACCTATTTGGACTTTCTATAAGTTTAAGAAGGTACCGCATCACAAAAAAGGTGTTATCAGAATCTCTAGAAGTTAGTTCCAGTATAAAAGCCATTTTGACTTTAAAACAATAATTTTAAAATCTATGTATTCTTGAGACTCCAATTATTTGCCAAATATTTTCTTGGAACTTTCTATTCAATTTTAGGGGGTTTCTGCTCCTTTAAGTGCACTTACAAAATTTAGAACTTCCCGTTTCATCCGACAAGGAGCCTTTACACTATCCGCCGTCGTAATGTTTATAATACATTTTGCATTTAGATACATAAATTATTTTATTTCAATTTCAACTCAATTTCCAGGTGAACATACGTGGAAACATGTGGTGAACTTATGGAGAGAGAATGAGAGAACATATGGGGAATACGGAGATGAATATGTGGGGCAATATGTGGAGAACATGTGGAAAAAACTTGCGGTTAATATCTTAGGGTATATTACGGGGAAATTGAAGAGAAACATTTTGGGAACATAATGTACATTTTGGGTACAAGAACCTCGACAATTTTGTAAAATTAAATTAACTGTCAATGAGAGACATGAAATGATTTAAGATACAGTTCGGGGGCTCACAGTTCAAAAGTTGTGATCCAGTATGAAGCTATTTTCAGATTTTGAAACAATGCTATATACGTGCGGATTGTTTGCATAGATACATTTAATAATAAATTTAAAGGAAAAAAGTTAATATCCATGATTGTACAAATCATTGGCTGTATTTCCATGTATTTCCAATTTGGTGAAATTACACTTAATTTTCTGTTGGATATTATCTTCATGGAACATTTTCTGTTTCTAATACAATTTTCTACATTTTGCCATATTCTTTTCAATATTCTGTCGTATATGAAAAATAATTTTAATTTTAATACTTAGTTTCTTACCAACACTTAGTAATACTAAAACATTCCCTCTAGGAATTATTCTCTCAGTCTTGAAGTAAACGATTGAGATACACGAACTTGTTCTAAAGACTGATAAATACAGATAATAAATGGAGAGCGACGAAGTTTTCCAATAGTACGCAAGGAAGGAGAACTTTAACCTTTCCTTGCTAACTCAGTCAGAGAAGTTATAATAGGGACTACGCTTTTTTAGATGTAAGTTGTGATAGAGTAAATGAACCGTTAAGATCAGATAATCACTCTAGCCGTAAAATGTAAAATTGCACGAATGACTTTTCTGATATAGCCAATCATATTGTGCCTAATCGTTAAGTGTCATCTAGTAATTCTCGATTTAATTGATAAAGATGACATTGAATTTATGAGGTAATATTTGACCCAAATATTGGAACAAATTGATGGAAGTTCGAGTCGATAACTCTTCTTATAGAAGGGATTAAATCTTCTTTGAAGTATCAAAGTCGTTCGCTGTGGTTAAACACATTTCTAGGGCAGAGATAACTTCATTCACTTTTAGCTTAAAAATACTTCTGAATCGCCATTTTTGTTTATCAGATATTTTAAAACTCCACGTAGTTGCTTAGAAAGAAAAACATTCTCTGCAATTAGCTGGATCAGAATACACATAAATTCAGACGTATCAAATGTTGTAAACAATATGTTTATACTTTTTAAATGATTTAGTAAGTATAAAATACTAATTTAACAGAAGTTTTGGAGGTTGTGTAAAGATGTATGATTTTCGTATACATATGTTTTGATTTTATATGGTTGGGCATAAATCATTTCTATGTTGGTAATGGGTGATAAGGGTAAAAATTACTGATTCAATGTAAGGAAATCTTTTTTTAGAAAAACAGTTGATCTGTCTTTTTGATTACAAAGCCTAGACGACGATGAAAAAAAGGAAAAAATGAAGCAAAGGAATAAGTGACCCAGTTCTACGGATTACGTACAAACATGATTATTTTTATATACTGTAAAGACATATTCGTGTTTTATTCGTTAATAAAATAATTCAATAAATTTGGGCCTGAGAAAATATTGAAGTTGCTTTTATATCCAAAGTTACCTGTAATTAGAATTTTCGTTATAATATCATTTTACGTTACATAATTTAAAATTAAAGATAATTCAGAAATGATTTCCTTTGAAGCCACAATATCACTTTTAACGTAATTTATATTTTATCTCCCATTTTCATTAGTCCCGTGAAGGGAATACGCGACCTTCATTGAAAGATATTTGTGTTATTTGTTTTGATTTGGTTCATAATCGTCTAAGCATCACTACAGGAAAAAATATTCAATTGTTGACGTATATTCTAAATCACCAACGTGTCTCAATTGCCGTGAGTACAATCACCCCAAAACGTTTCATAATTCTATATAGACCATCATTACTTATTAAAACGCCCATACTGTTATATTGATAACTACACAGATTTTTAAGGACCGAAATGTATTTCTTATTATGGCATTACACTAAAATACGGATTCACTTTTCTTTCTAAATAAAGCATATCTTGGTGTTAGATAAGTCATGCATATACAATAAATATTCATAGTATAGAATCTTCTTAGCTATACGCAATACCTTTAATAACTTGACAGATATAACGGTATACGTAAAAAATACTGATCATAACATAAATTAACTCGTCAAGCTAATTAATCAAACCGTATTATAACAACATTCTCGAAGACAATTGCAACTCACAAAAGCAGAATATACAAATTTCCTCAAGAAAAAATTTCCTCATTCTACACACAAGAAACAAACTTGTAGTGTTTTTTTTCGTTTAGATAAATTACATGTCAACAACAAATTACGCAAACACATCGCAGTGAGCGAACGATTGCTAAGATTGAAGCCCGAACGCCCTTCTTGAGAGGAATCTGCAGCCAGCGACAAAGGACGATTTCCGAGAGGCAGAAAACATTCCTCTTGATGAAGGGTTCGGCCAGAGGGCGACCGGGCGCGGCGGGCAGCAGAGGGCGACAGAGGAGCGCCCGATGGGATCCCGCAGGGCGCAGTGAAGGGCGTATTTTTCTTACGCCGCCTCCACACCGTTTCCGCCGCCGATTCCGGGCGCCTCCAACAACAATGCCGGCCCCGCCTACATCGCAATCTTCCGGGCGTTCCCACACACTCCATCCTCCACTCGTGTGTCTTCCGCTGCACCCCGAAGGCACTTCCTGCTCGGTCCTATCACAAGCCACGCAATCATCGCAAATTGACGCCGCCGCCGCCGATGCGTTGATTCTCGCTCACGCGTTTTCGGCGTTTGTGGTAACGAGAGACGATGCCGTTACAGCACTGTCTCTACAAATGTGGCTTTCGAGGCTGCCAGACACTCTTCAACTTACCAGCATTTGTTATTTACATTTGTTATATACACCAGGGACAAAATTAGAATGCTACGTTTACGAATCGTTACGAATATTGCGCACCTTTCTGTTAGATTGATATCTTGATTTATTATTTTGTGTTTCTGGGACGACAACGGCGTCGATTTTTACGTCGGCGTGCGGGAGTTTCCCCATTCAGTTATCTCCCTCCAGCAAGGTATCATCCCAGCCGCAACATTCCCAAAGTTTTGTGATAGTATAGTTCATGTAAGTGTGTGTGCAAGTAAGGGGTGAACAAAAGAGAAGGATGAGAAAATCAAATATTTCACTATTCATATAAATCATACCACAATTTAATAGTGTCACTTAAGGCTGCAACATGCAAAGAAGACTATCACAATGAGGGACGCTAACTCACCAGCAAGGCGTTGAACCAAGATCCAACGCCCTCGCACGCTTTCTCCTCGAGCGGGAGGACGTAACGCGCATGCGCTTCTGTCTTGCGACCCGCGGTGAAGACGGAGGACATCCGTAAAGTTAGCATACACACTTATCACAAAACTGAAAAACTGTATCCCAGAGTTTTGTTCTAATTAAGGACTAATTTATACCTAAATTAAAAAATTGTCTACTAATGCACAACATCAAAATATTCAACACTAAAGGTGGGTACGCTAACTTAACGTTAAGTTAGCACACCCACACAAGAAAAACGCATGAAACATGAAAACTAAATGTACTAGTAGTTTGTTCTAATTAAAGACTAATTTATACCCAAATTCGAAAATTTTGAAACGATGCGCAAAGTCGAAATATACAACACTCAAGGTGGGTACGCTAACTTAACGTTAACTTACCATACCCACACAAGAAAAACGAATGAAAATTAAAATCTAAATGTACCAGAAGTTCGTTCTAATTAAAGACTAATTTATACCCAAATTCTAAATTTTTTCTAATAATGCACAACATCAAAATATTCAAAACTAAATGTGGGTACACTAACTTAACGTTAAGTTAGCATACCCACACAAGAAAACGAATGAAAAATATAAACTAAATGTACTATACGTTTGTTCTAATTAAAGACTAATTTATACCCAATTCGAAAATTTTGAAACGATGCGCAAAGTCGAAATATTCAACACTCCAGGTGGGTACGCTAACTTAACGTTAAGTCAGCATACCCACACAAAAAAACGCATGAAACATAAAAACTAAATGTACTAGAAGTTTGTTCTAATTAAAGACTAGTTTATACCCAAATTACTATACTTAATATATGCTAACTTTACTGACATCGTTGGAGGCATTCTCCGACGTCCCGACCTGCGCTTGCAGCATTGCGTGCGTTGTATGGACGCGCTGGAGTCATTCTATGACGCCGATCACATGGAGACCAAATGAGCGGAAAAAAAAATCAAAATAAATTTAATGGAAATATTTTTTTATTTTTCCTTAGACGTTGGCACACGACTTGCACATCCAAATGAAACGCCACTGCTACCAAAACCGATTTTTATCATAGTCACTTTTATTTTTCACATTTCGCAGCATCATCATTACACAGCATAATCGCCGTCGTTTTGCAACGACTTTTTCTAATGTGCGCTAACGCCCAACCCTGATGAATAATGGGAGTGAAAATGCAATAGAGACTGGAATGAGAGGCAGGGGAAACGAGAGGGCCCTGAGGAAATCTGCTGTGCTTTTCACAAATTTCCCATGGATCGATCGGAATTGGGTCCCCGCTGCCCAGCGGTGGAAAGTTAGCACACTATGCACGAAAGTTAGTTCACCAGGTCGCCCGAAATAAACGTATAGGTTAACAAACGTCATCCACAATTTCCTCATGAACCTACCTCTGTTTTAACCACGGTACTCGGAGTTTGTAAGCTACAGCGGAAGACTCAGAAGTAAATAGATACGTCAGTGGCGATGAAAATGTCCCTTGCGTTGCCAAGGTGAAGTATATTACTAGGGGAATCAGTGAATAAAATTGAAACAGCATTTATTAATGTCAATTTCAGAAGCTCATAGGGTCGTGTATCGCAAGTGTCATAGCAATTTATCAAGACATTTGTGTAGTATTATAGTTGTGCTTTAGTAGTGTTTTATGTCGTGTAGTGTATCTGTAGTTATTTGAGAATAATAGGTAAATTCTACTGGACAGAAATGTCCCTAGAAAGCCCTACCCTTACTCTCTGTGAATAATATGTAGAGTAATTAAATAATTTTGAATTTTTGAAAGAAATAAGACCTTGGAAAAGACGAAACTTTCTTATTTACAAAAAAGTTTCCTTTCCACTCAATACTAGAGCAACATGCTAGGCAGAGATGTTCACGATTTGCAATATTTCTATCAAATAATTACGTTCAAGTGAATCTTCGACGCCTTGGCAACTTTAGTTAAAAATCATAACAATATTTCGGCAGAGTGTGGCTTACAGCCAACATTGCTGCTGTCACTGGAGCGATCGGGGTTCAAGCCCAAACTCTGACGGACTTTCTGCACTAGCCAAACATAATAATTGGGAAGATTAAAGCTTGTCCCGGCTGGGACCGGCGGTTCCTGATAATATATGGAGGAGAATCTGCAAAAACTGACGTGTAGATTGGCGCCGGATTTCACATTCTAGCCGACGGGGAGACACCGCCACACCCTAACATAAACCATTCACTACACTAACGGGAATAATGATCGTTGCAGTTGACGTGACTGGAAACATCAATCAATCAATCAATCAATGATTTAACATCTCCTTTCATCTTCGTCCTTCTCCGTCTCCCGCTTGTATAGCGATGGTCTGGCCGCTACGCTACACGTCGCCTGTTCTTTGCCGTTCGTCACTCTCAACTGGCATTCCGCCACTTCGTCCCCTCGCTCAGCCGCGGCCGCGGCCCGCCCCGAGGCCCCGCGCCCCAGGACACGTGACCCGGAAGGGGGCGCGCGTTATTTCCGGAACGCGGGAGCGTCCGCAGGAACGGCGTCTGGCGCCAATCCATTCTCGTCCAGAGCAGAGACGAATGACGTCGCTTCGCCAGGGCCAGTCGGGTTGCGCTATCGCACGCGCGGGTTGCTTTTAACTACGAGACAGGAACAGATCTAACCCAGTTTCTCCGAGATCAGCGACAGTGGACTCGATGGCCCAAGGTGTTTTATTTTCCTTTACTTTTGGAATTGCTAGAATCGTGTAATTGGTACACTAATGTTTAGGTTTGAGTAAATAATAATAATAATAATAATAATAATAATAGCATTAATTATAATTACTGCAAATAAGCGTACGCTAGATGTCAGTTAACAAACTAAAGAATGTAAAAATTGAATTTAGAACAAGCAATACATGCGAATATAAAAAAGGAATAATACAAATACAAGTACACACCAAAAATGTATTCTTGTTCCATACTGTAACCGATCAAAAATCATTGGGAATCGGTTGGGCATTGCTCGTGAGCTTGTGGCGTGTTGAGTATTAGAGAAAAAATACAAAGTAATGGTCGCAGAAAAGGAGATATTACTGGACTATTGATGAAAAAATACAAACAGACAATACCACTGACTCTTAACGAAAAAGAAACATTTGCTTTTCCTTTCATAACCACTCTGTTGCTTTACACATCAACAGCTCAATTAGTCTTGTAACCTGAGATCAGTGTCGAGATCGGTCATCAATGTCTGCCTACAGGACAATTAGCGTAGAATCGGTAGTATGTAAACTGTTAGAACATCTAATTGCAGATTGTTTGCGACAAAATTTGTAACCGAACGACGCGCCTCGTACGTTTACTAGGCGGGCGCTCCCGCCGCCGGCGCGCCGCCTGATCAGCGGCGGAGGTGGTGCCAACCCTAGACCCGACCACCGAAAGACCCGTAGTGAAGAGCACCTCAGAGCACCTTGATTGAATCCAAGAATCATCGTACCCCTACGGTGATGCACGCGGAGGGGGCAGGGAGCCGAGCGGTCAGGCAAGAAGGTTTGGAGACATAAGCGTAAATTTGTGGGAAGTGCTGGCTACTGAATGATAGGTTTCCCTCCGCTTTTTTCTCGCATTTTCAATCGGAGCCACCGAGTGACCTCCGGTTGGTTTTTGACAGCAAAATTCAAATATCTCACATTTTCCTGTCTCGTGTTTTTCCTAGAATATGATGATAATATGTTCATAAAGCGACAGGCTGTAAAATCTAAGAGAGTCACTCGGTTATTCCATATTCCCTTGACACTAGAGCCAGTTTCTTCCCAACGAGCGTATATTTCATGAAAAAATCTCAGTAATATGGCTACATTAGTTTCATGAAAAATCAGTAATCTTTTCAGCGACAAAGTATTGAATTCAGCGCTCCATTTCATTTTAAACAAAACACTTCTGTGGTCGCGTATATATGAAAACGTTCGCAAGAAATAATGTGTTCATGGTGAACAAGGAAAATATCCAGAATTGCATGCTCAGAAAGCAATCAGAGCACCTCCTTTGATTTCTCATATTGAAAGTACAGTAGTGAATGTATGCATGTCGTGCAGCATTATCAGATTGTATTCATATTTCCTAGTATATTTAATGACTGGCAAACAACTTTAGCCTCAACAAACTTGAGATAAACTTCCAAAACCGTTTTTGTACGTATAATAAATAAGTTATGCATTAATCATTTTTTTCAGTATATTCATGACAGAGATATTTTATCTTTATAAATACACTAGTGGTACTACAAAAGCACATACTTTCTTGCAATATTACAATGTTATCATTGGGTACAATGGAACGCCCATAATGATTCATTAATTTCAAGCAGAAATTACCCAGAAACTTCTATCTTTTAAAAATCATATATCAAAAAAAAATTGTACATGTATTTTGTAAGAGCTAATTTTGTACAACAGAGATTTTTACTTCAGACAAAGTCTATTTTCAATTTTTTATTTTCGAGTTTGTTTTCTTTTGCATTTTCGAAAACACCGTGAAATACCCTGCAATAGAATCATATTTTTTACTGTCCCTTATTGTATAAGTGTAGAAAATTTCGAGCAGTTTTTGAAAAAAAATGATAATATCAAGCACAAGTTACGAAAAAGCTACTTAACTTTTCAAAAAATTGTACATAAACTTTTTTAAAGAGCTAATTTTGCACAACATACTATATCTAAAACAAAAAGTCATATCTTCCATTTTGTTGTTTTAATTTTTGTGATGCAATTTTCAAAAAATCGGGGATATCACCGAAAAGGGGATCTGCCCCACTCTTTCAAACTCCTTCGCCTTAGACAACAAAATTTACCAGAAAGTTTAGTGGCATTTATTTGAAATTTTTAAAACGTCCGGGGAAGTTCTAGCAATTAGACCTCAAAATAAAATATCAATTTCAAAATCTAGGGGCGTGACATGATTCAGAACGATTAGACAATATTAATTTCGGAGAAAATCGGCTGAAAGGTTTATGCGCTAGCGTTTTTCACAGACATTCAGACAGACAGTCATTTTTCTGTTATCCATTTTTAGGTTTGAAGGACGCAAAAAATTGTATTATTACTTCACTACGTATTGGAGGATATTTTCTATATTTAGCAATGACAGTTATTCACTATTTCCTTACCAGGACCTGGCAATAAGAGATTATTTGTTCTTAATTCGCTGCTTTCCGGCGTACGATTACAATACTTTCTCGTTTTATTTTAGTACGTAGTATTTTTACCATGAGAAAGTAAAAACGTGTATTATAAAACAGTACTTGATAACCATATTGCGATACTACATTCAAATTTCGTTTGATACGGTAAATGCTTTTTCATTATGTAATTAAATCGTTCCAAGTGCTACATTAAAAATAGTATTATTAGAGACGTCCATGAATATGTATAAATTTCACCCCAAAAAATAGAAATACGTAAAGCCCTGTTTTATGACAACATTCAAACTTCACATCCCCTACACAGAGATAAACCGTGCCAACAAAACTAGCCAAAAGATGGCGCGCGCACAAAGAATAAAAAGCTGTTTAATCTGAAGTCATCCTTTTAGCGTTGCCCCAATTCTTCGTCCACCAGGGGGTTTATATAACTGAACAGCATCAACCCGCGTACCTCTCCGGCGGGAGTGCGTTCATTTGCCGTACCTCTTCCAGCGACATGAAATGCCGGCAGGTCCGCTGCGTGGCGTGGCGCGTGCTGTGCACCGTAAACCCTTTTCCGCCCCAGAAGCAACATCACCGCGTCTCAAACTGGCTGCCTAAAAACGGCCGCCCACAACTAAAATGCAACGAGGCACACCCCTTTCTCATTCGTCGCTTCAAGGCGCTCGCCCGCGACGAATGGGCTGCCAACATGGCGCTCCTTGCGGCGGCGTCGGGCCGCCGAGCACAGTGGGTGCGTTCGGAAAACCAACCGGACACGGCTTCGGAAAAACATGGCGCTCCTGACGGTCGCATCGCGACACCGAACGCAGTGGGTGCTTTCAGAAACCCAAAGGGTCACGGCTACGGACAACATAAGCGCCCCTGGCGGCGGCATAGCGTTGTCGAGCACAGTGGGTGCGTTGGGAAAAGCAACCGGTCACGGCTTCGGAAAAGACAGCGCTCCTAGCGGCGGCGGCGGCGCGCCGCCGAGCACAGTGGGTGCGTTCGGAAAACCAAACGGTCACGGCTAAGGACAACATGGCGCCCCTGGCGGCGGCATCGCGTTGCCGAGCACAGTGGGTGCGCTCGGAATACCAACCGGTCACGGCTTCGGAAAACACGGCGCTCCTGACGCTCTCATCGCGACTTCGAGAACAGTCGGTTCATCCGGAAAGCAACAACTCGATCATCACTCTCATTGGTGATATGAAGTGTCATTAACGTTGAGTGGAATTGACATTAACGTAAACAGTTTACAAAAATTACTAGCAAAACCTGGCAGAAGTTTTCTCGCTCTTTCTATCTGTCTGTCTGTCTATGTGTCTGTCTGTCTGTCTGTCTCTCTCTCACTTACTCTATCTTTCTCTCTCTGTCTCTGTCTCTCTCTCTGTTACTCTCTCGCACCGCCCGCTTGTCACTCGGTCTCGCCCCGCGTCACACGGCAACGCCCAGTAACAATGAAGCCCAGATCAGAAATTGTATTTAACTGAAGCGCCATTCTGTGCTGCAGCGCCATCTAGTGACCTAACTACAAAATTAACAGCGCATAAACCTTCTGGGTGCAAAAACACGTAGACGTGCCAGCATTCATGGAGATCGGTCGCACTGTGTCGGAGTTCACGCCATCTCGAATTCTGCATAGCAGGTTTAAAAGGCATAAACATTCTTCTCTACAATTCTGCTGGCAGGTGCCACTGTGGTGGTGGCGGTGGTGGCGGCGGAGCGCGGGCGCGGGTCTTCGGGGTCGCTGAGAGAAGAGCAGCGGACGACGACGCTCTTGGCTCGGGCGCCGGTCGCGCGGCAATCTGCGCGACGTCGCTGAATAATTGCGTCATAGAGCGAGGCGGCGCTGCTAAATGCTATCTCCGCCAAACGGGGAGGCGGGCCAACGGTCAGGCTGTGGCGTAGTGAGGAGCGGTGACGTGGAGCGAACTTAGAAGGAAGGGTAAACGCGAAGAGTCTGGGGAGAAGGAGCTTGAAAGAGTGTACGAGATTGACGGAATTTGGGATACGGGTGGGGAAAAAAGGAGAAAGGGAAAGTTGGTGTAGAGGATAATGTAAGGGTCGTTTATGTTCAAACTATCCACAGATAGGAAGGAAGAGAGCGTTTGTCTTGTAAATATGAGCAAAAGGGTTTGCAAGCAGGCAAGAGCAGTGAAGTAAGCGTATGGGTTTCGTAGCGACAAAATGGGCGAAAGTGAGTCATGATGGTTTGCGGGAGAGCGATCTGAGAGAGAGCGAGAGAGAGAGAGAGAGAGAGCGAGAGAGAGAGAGAATGAGAGAGAGTGAGTGAGAGAGAGAGAGCGAGCGAAGTGGCTCAGTGTGTAGAGCCCTGGATTCGCAATCGGGAGTTTCACCAATCCCCGACCATCCTGACCAGGGTTTTCGTGGTATCGCTCAGACAAAAGACGAATGCTGGGATGGTTAAAAAAATCCCACAAACACCTCCTTCCATCAGCCTAGTCTCATCTTCACCCGATAGTAATAATAATAATAATAATAATAATAATAATAATAAAATTAATAACATCACATCCCCTTAGTTGATATTCAAGGCAAACAATCTTGTCATAACCAAGGCATGCAGCCGAATACCATACAATAATCTTGATCTCTTCAGAATAGAATACAACTTGGTTTCGGAGAGAAAATTGTGTTGCGTAGTTAGTACTGGTCCATACGCAAATAGTAATAATAATAACAATATATATTTTATGTGACTATTTATTTCGAAGTAGGACTTTATACATTATTAAACTATATTGACAAATAACATAGTAGTTTGATAACGTTTAAATATCCTAATGAGTTCGTTATATGTTCCTTTGAACATGTGTCCCAAATCGCAATGTGTGCGTACGAAATACTTAATCATACTTTTACGAGATTCTATTGAATTGAATTGAATTGAATTGGTGCCTTATTTTACGTGGCAAGACTCAGGCCCGCTCTTTTGTCTCACCACGCATATTTCGCTACGGTCCTTTCACCAACCAGCGGAGAAAGGAGATATTACTTGGGCGATGAAACAGGTGATTTGAATTTATCTCAGAGGCATCATTTAGGCTTGACGACCTTTTACATGCAAGTAAATCTACTAACATGTGACAGCCGGCTTTACTTCCCTCCGAAGGAAGTCGTACGAAGGATTTTGTCGCGCTTAAAAATCCACGACGTCGATAAGCTAACCATTAGACCATCGCCGCTACTGTTATTTAAATACCACCTCGAAGCTGGTGTACAGAAAATTTTTCACGAAGACCAGAATTATCTTGATCACCACACGGCTTAGTAAGCGGGGTCAAAGCTCGTAATGTCACCTACGTGTTAATCGTGACACTGTGCCACCGTGTGTGTGTGTGTGTGTGTGTGTGTGTGTGTGATTATGGAAGCGCTTGCTTTTGGATGATCTCAGACTCAGTGTTACAGACTTCCCAATAATCCTGGAGGCAAGAGGATATACAACTTTGCATTGTGACAAACCACCCACGGACCGGTTTTTCGGTTTATATGAAAGAAACACAAATAATCAGAAGAAGGTGATACAACTTTTTTAACCAAACAAGAATAGCAGACAAAGGAGTGGAGACTCTTTGTGGAGTTAAAGGGGGAACGATTTTAGTGGCAAGGAGGAGTAAGGCGTCACAACAGAGTACAAAAAAAGGTGAGGTACAAAAAAGGAAGGAAATTACGAGATTGCAGGAAGGAAGAGAGATTGAAGTTGGAGCGACACTACGAGACCCGATGGAGAGGGGTGTGGTGTGGAAAAAGGGAAAGAGGAGAGAAAGACGAGAGGGGAGGGGCGAGTGGATTGAGGGCAGAGTGGAAGATACGCGAGCTGTGTGTGGGCCGCCATGGCCCGCGCCAGGGAGGGGGCCTTCACCCCTGACATTTGGCACCGAGGGCGCAGTCGCATTCAGTTGCGGGGGCGGGGCCGTCAGCTACAGCCACGAGTGCGGAGCTGCGTTCACAACAAGCGAACGAAACGCGAAACGGGCACGTTGGTTGCAGAGCAGAAGAATTAGCCGGGCGTGGATTGGGTGAGAGCGGAGGGAGGGATGGCAGATTCAGAATGGAAATAGAGTGGGGAGATAGAAAAGGGCGGAGGAAACGGGAAATGTGAGTGAATTGAAACTTCAGAGGATGCAAAATAGTTCGTGAAGAAAGGAATCGATTGATGAGGAAAGGCATATGTGGGGGAGATACATGACAATGACTATTAGGAGGCGAGGGAGTATGCTAACAGCTGTTTCCGATGGACATAAATCTGTGTTTTTAGTGAAGAAACTCCAGGTTACCCAACCTGAGAGTGACATTGCGTTCTCCCGAAAATCTCCTCGTGAGCGACAAGTAGTCGCTCTTAGGTCGACGATTTGGGCGTGAAAAAACTTAATTTTACATTATTACATACACATATACATTATTACATATACAGTTACATTTTACATTCATTATAGAATACGTGCGACGGGAAATGAATACAGAGAATAAGAGGCTAAATGAGAAAGATTAAATCAGTGATAAAGGGAAATACATTAATTAACAGCAATATAACTATAATATTTGTAATGAAATGCAATAAAACGTTGAGTAGGCAAATATTATATTTTCAATACCGAATAATCAAAAAATTGACCTCATTAATACGTAAATATATAGTCCAAATAAAAGAAGAATTCATTATCTCGCAGATTTTCTGAAATAGCTCGCAACCAATACGTGCTTTGCTTTTAACGCATTTAACAACAAGAAAAAAGTAAGTTAAAAAGAAATGAAGAAAAAATTATTTCTCTGAATCAAAAGTATAAAAGATGCACGTGAGATTGTCGATAAATTTACCTGTTAGATACGTACTGAATCAGATGTGCCTGATACTATGAAATTAGTTAAAATTGCCTTATATGTCTCTGAATCTACCGATAAAACTCTTGAGAGAGGAACACACTTCTTGTGGTTAGTTAAAAATTAATATTATATTATTCATTTATTAACAATGTCATTTCTTCATACACATCATTCAATAGTGAAATCATTCTAGTTTTTCCATTATACACTTGATTTCCATTATTTCAAACACTTTAGCATTTTATTTTAAAGTAAATATTTATTAAATATGAAATCTTTCAAGGGGTCCAGTCAATTATTCTAATAAGTAAAAAAGTATATTTCGCGCGAATTTCGAAAACATTATCTGTTTTATTTATAAGAAAATCACGGAAAAACAATTGACAGAAAAAAATACAAGTAACACAAAATCGAAAACATAAATCCCATTCTCATTCAATAATGATTTATCTCTCTTTGCATGATTTCCGTGTTCTTTCAAGTATGTTTCTTCCAGTACCTACAACAACTTTTACATTGAAGGCATAGATACGCCACAACTAGCAGAAAGAAGATTCCCATTTTGGCATCTGAGGCCACTTTCTACACTGGCACAGTTCTCTGGGGAAATAAAGAGGCACTACGCAAGAATGTCCTTTAATTTTATGTTACGCAGTCACGGCAGGACCACTAAAGACGCGGCATTACTCAATGCATGGACAAACATAATATACCCGGCCGACGAAGAGAAAGTGAAGTAAAAAAAATCTGCAAATACAAAAGAAAAAATGAGAAAAATAAGAAACATTCTGAGTATGGAGTACAACAGTCACCGAGGCGCAAACATGAGGCGAAAAGAAGAAAAGTATAAAAGGGAAGAATGAATGCGTGGAGGTAATGATGATAATAAAAAAAGAGGAACAGCCGGCGCGGTTTGTCAGAAATAGGAAGAATGCGCGGGTGGATATTTTTATTAAAATCGCAGAAACCCACACAATCGCGGAGAACAAGCCGCGGGAAATTCTTTATTCTGATATTACTTTTTCTCCGCCTTATAAACACGCAACACGCTTTCACTCTCCGCCAACGCACAAGCCTCAGACTGTTGCTAATGAGAAGCAACCTCCCGCTGTAAAGAAATGCGATTCCTTCCTCAAAAATACTCCCACATGAAAATAACAAGATCAGGTGATACCAATTTTACTGAAGCAAATATTTGTTTTTTCAGCTGCTGTGCTCTGAGTTCCATATTATTGTCACTATTCTTATTAATAGCAGAATATTACACCAATTTTCATAACTTGATTTAGTAAAGAAAAATCACAAAACTATTGGTGTATCTTTGAAATGGATCTTATTGCTGAATGTACACATGTGTATGTAGAATGATGTTAATTAAGTTACTGTTCTTTTATGTTGAGTGACTTCAGTTTATAAACTTACTTTTACGAGTCAGCCTGTACCTATCAAAAGTAATTTTTATGAATTCCCTAAGTAGAGAATACAGCCTTCTTGTTTAATTGAATTTGTGTGTGTGTGTGGTATGTGAGAACTACTTTCTTGTTTTTCTTGTAGAATTAAAATTTATAAAAAAGTCGAAAGGATAAATAATGAATGAATACTTAAAAAAGACGAATGCAGTGCTAGTTCGAAAGCAAAACGAAAAACAGTCTCAAGATTCAAAAGTCTCATTAATCGTAAAAATTTGAATGACCAGTTAGTAAAATTGTTAATCAATCTGGCTGCACGTATTTAAAACAAAATTCAAAGTTAAATCTTACATAGAAAACGATAAACAACTGTATATTTTATATTTAAAAAGATAAAACTGAAGACATATTGCTTTGTTAATGATAACATTGCTGATGAAAACGCTGATGCATATTATGTTTAATGGCGCCATATTACACAGAGTCGAACAAACTGATATTCTAAAAGTAATTTTTAAGAGTGCGTGTGTGTCATATGCACAAAATTTGAAGCATAAATGCGATAAAACCATGAGGTTGATACGACTTGAGAATACATCTTATTCTTGAATGAACACAAACATTAGAAATAGTGAGAATTGCTAAATCCTTTTCTGCTGCAGAGGTATTAGTAGTGACTCTTTTCTTAGTCATATTACCCAAACTGAATTATTTACATTATTAACTTCTAATGCACGCAGAAATCGAAGGAAAACTATGCAACCTCCGGCCAAGTGACAGGTGAGTATAGTTTTGTTCGACACGCAGGAAAATATAAAACATCTATAAATTTACGATGAGCGCAGAAACGGATCGAAAACTGTCTCCGTCACAGTGAGAGATGGCTATAGTTTTGTTGGAGAGACAGTCAAGAACTCTGCAAAATTCCAAAAGAATTCTAGTTCCGATTTTGACTAAAAATGTAAATACTTAATTGTGTTATTTCCCCTATACTCACATTGCGCTCTGTCATCTCACACTCAGAGCGTAACTGTCTACGACACATCTGTCGTCAAAAGACTTCAAGGCTTTACGGAAGAGGCCGCTCAACATTAATATTTGCTCTTCACGTGTTGCGTCATTAACATTAAATATTAATCGGTCTCTCCGTAAAGTCTTGATGTTGCAAGACAATCGCTGTATCGTAAGTAGTATTTATCGACATACAATGATTTTGCAGTATAGTGCAACAACTACACTATTAGATTCCCTCAAAACATAGAATTTTCTAAAAAGCTTATTTTGTCGAACTTCCTAACTTAATGCAATGGGTTCGATAATGAAGAAAACACAATAAAGAGATGTAACGTAATGAGTGATGATGTAATCCACTAAACTAGTAACTGGAAAGAGTTATCACATTTTGCCACTTAATCCAGAAATTACGCGAATTAGCAAATTCTATTCAGAAGTTTTAATTATGCACTTATAATAGACTGTGTGTCTTGTTTCCAGCAACGAATTATAGTAGTACATAAACCTTTTCTAAAATATGAACAGAGCTAATGACCATGTTGCGTGATGTCGTTTATTAGTTCCATTTGAAAATAACGAGAACATTCAAAGCAAACTTTCAGACAATACGCATTGAAAGCGCGGGAAACGCAAGTATATTCCTCAAACAAATAAACGAACAGACGCTAAACAAAACGTCCGCTGCCACCACAGGATGCCAATCCATCACGCAGTCCATGAATCAGTGCCTCCAAGGAAGCCGCGATCGCGCTAAACAAAATGGCCGCGACCGGAAGCGGAGCCGTGCGGACGCAGTGGGCGCCGGAAGCAAAACCCACGCCGCGTTTCGGCTGTCGCGGCGGCGGCAACGGCAGCGGTGCCAACACGACGTTGCCATTCATTCGCATTACGGGACGAATGCGACAGGCGCGATAAATCGTATCGCAAAAACGGCAGAACCGTTCCACCGTTCCGCTCGGCGTTCTCTTTCCCCTACCCCAGTGGCTCCCCCCCCTCACCGTTCCTCCCCCCACCACATCTCCATCCCCTCCACCGCTTTTTCCCAACGGCCTCGGACACCCCGTCACGCGATCCGACACGACTCTTCTCTACTGACACACAATTCCTCTCTCAGCTGCTATTGGGTAGGTGCACACTTTCCCTCGCACTGCCGCCCCATTTGACACCTTTAATTCTAACTGGACGATCCCCATTCCAGCTCTACCATACCTGCGCATCTTCGGTCCTCCAATCGTCCCAACAATTTCGTGTCCACCCAAATTTCGCCACTATTACCAAGTGACCTTAAGGTAATGACTATATCGACATAGGACATTTTACATTAACTTCGTTTGGTTGCTTCCTGCCTTCAGTTAATACATTTCAATTTAAACTTTGTAAATACCTTGACTCCACCTGACTTGACTTAGCCTCCACTCCTTAACCTCGCTATGACTCGTAAGCTCATTGCGGCCAAGAACTTACAACCGCTGCGGTGACCCGTAGGTCCGTGGTGACGCTTCAACCCTAAGACAAGCAGAGAGTTTCGGTGGCGGAAGGTTCTGCCCACGATGAGACCTTCAAGACCGTTACAGTGTTTTCTGCCCCTGGCGCACAGACCATCACACGCATCCCCCAAAAATCCATCGTAGTTCGGGCAGGGAGCGATCTGGGAAGAAATAGGGTACTGTTACACATTTAGCAGGCTCAGATAATAGACTTATTTTCCCACGCAGATGGGCGCTCCTTGTGTGAGCTAGTAATTCCTCACCCAGTTTGGGTGCTGCATAATATTTACAATGGATTATGAGGGCCATAATATCAATTTCACGCGTCTCTCTTTTTTAAAAAAAATTGATTTTCTCGCTGGCTGCGTCAACCAGGCACTTTGTTACCGCCTCGCGAGGCCGAATATAGCCACCGGACGATGTCGCCCCCAAGCTTCCCCATGCGTGTGGTGAAGCCACTCGCCGCCGCCGCCGCCGCCGCCGCCTCCGCCTCTCTCCCCGCCCCTAGCTAGTGACAAGGGGATACCCGCAGCCCAGGGGTTTGGGTTGCGGTGTGCAGGGCCTTGCAACTCTCTATCAAAACCGAGGAAGAAACTGGAGAGTGCTACGATAGGAGGCGCTAGTGACGCTGGGTGCAGCTGGAGGCCGCATCACGAACGTACCAACACAAAAATTGGCAAATTTGTGAGAAATTCGAAAATGTTCAATTATTCATAATTTTCAATTATTCGAAATATATGCATATAAGAAACCTCTAGAGAAAGCGCGAACATCAACGCTATCTTTTTGGACCTACTTGCGTCTCGAGAACCCACGCAACAGCCACGCATGTTTCAAGTATTGTTGGCAGCAGTTCATAATTTAGTTCCAACAAGAAGGTGCTGCAGGAGAGCGTGCCATTGTAATGGTTTACACCACGTTATATCAGAGTTGAAAGGCCCTGGCGGTGGTTGTACGGAGTGAGGCATTTTCGGATGGTGAGTGACGGCCACCCAACTCGCTTTGGCTTAACGTGGCGTTGTATGGTGTGCCGTGGCGTGGCGTTGCGTTGCGTGGCGTGTCATGCCGTGGTGTGCCGTAGTGTGCCGTAGTGCGCCGTGGCATGAAGTAGAACGGCACCGCGTGGTACGAGGAGGGACATGGACTCAACCATGGTGAAAAATTACCATCATCTGACCATCACTGAAGTAGACTATTATAGCGCTGGGAGGCGAGGTGATCAGGATGTACTAAATATTGCACTATATTTTTGTAAATTGTTTTACCCCTCCACTGCCAGTATGCCGACGGTGTATTGGATAGCTAAGAGTTTTGCAGTGTTTGTAAGAAGAGAGCCTAAATTGATTTGCAATGTGTTACTTCAAACCAGGGAGTTGGTTCATTATTCTTTGTTAATGTCTAGAAAATTAAAAAGCGGTTTTCGTCTTGTTCAGTTAATGAAATGGTTCTTCTGAAAGTAATTGAACGGTTTGTTCTCGTTGAAAATAATGTTAATTCTATTGTGATTTTCTTCAGATGTTAAGAACATTGTTAGAAGTTCACCCTCTTAACAGGTATTGAAGGTAATTATTAGTGGTTGGGGAGAGACCCACTTTAGCCCAACACTAAAGCTAACATCCATGTCCAATGCGATATTCGAACCCGCTGACACCATAGTATATGGATTCCGTCGTAATCGCTATAGAATCCGGTGTTAATGTCAAAAACTTCTCAAATTTTCTTCCGTTCTTTTCTTCTTCCTCTTATTTCGTCTCAAGCCGCGTCTTCCAAGAGGTATTCCATTCCCCTCTTTTTTCGTTCTCATGGGACGCGATTTCCCCATCAGCTCTATCCCAACGCTGCCCTCTGCCGTCGGGTGGCGCAGCCTGGCGCAGCCGACTCGTCTCATTAGCTCGCGGTATTGTTGTTTGCATCCCCTTCCCACCCCTCCCCTCCCCTTCCCCCAACCCAACCTCCCTGCGTGCGCCCCTTGCTCCGCCAGCTGGGGCGGCCGACAGCTGCGAGTCGCGCCCGCGCGATATTCTGCTGCTGCCGCCACGGCCAACATGGCGGTGGCGCGCATTTTTTGGGAACGTGACTGGAAAGCGAAAGTTTTGTTGTTGTTTTTTTTCTACACGACATTCTGGCTGAGAGCAAGTCGCTATAAAATGCTGACTTTTTTCTCTTTGGTAAATGCGAAATATTTGTTCAAAGATAAACATGTGATTATTGTGCTCAATAATTTTAATAATTTGGGAGTTACGAGTTTTTTATTTATTGTCTGTATGTGAATGTTTGACAGCAAGAAACTATTAACTCATAAGTATTGAAAATTTTACTTTCGGTACATTCTTTCATGACATTACGAAGATTTTTTAATTTTAGCTTCGGTCGTTCCCCTTAAAAAAACTGCACTAACTAATATTTAAATTGAATTATTCAAAGTTGTGCATTTTACTTCTGTACTTGTCATACTTTAAAATAAATTTCTCGATGTATTGCATTATATTTACACTGATTTTCTCTGGGCTGATTTAAGGCAAATTTATCAACTCGTGACATCTCTTTCATGGCAGTTCTGGTGGTAATCCACTCATTTTGACCCCCCCCCTAGCAAAAGCACTGCATCATCTCCTCCCTAACATTAATCATAGCTATGCCATGGATAGAAATGTCAAGCGGTGACATATAAGAGAAAAAAAAAACAACGTAAAATGAAAACATGTCAAAAGTAAAAAACTGATAAATGTGATTAAATGGAATAAAATATTTATAGTACATAGAACGCATAGAAGTTTGCAGTTTAAAAGTTTTTTTCCAAAAGTAGCCTTACATACTCTAAGAAATAAATTGGTCAATTTGTAATACTTTTCCGTCTTTTTCAAACCCTATTATTATTCTGCGAGAAAGAATAGAAATAATTGATAGAAATATTTCTAGCTATTAAAGAAATCAAAAAAGCATACTAAAGAAGAGTTTGCAATGCTTTCAACAATGTGTTGAAATTGTTATGCAGTAATAGTATGTTGGAAATATTTAGAAAATATACATGACAGCGTGACAAAACCACCTAATCATGTGAAATTGTAACAACATAAACTATTAGATATTTGACTTAAGAAAATGAATTGTTAAAAAACTATCAATCATTGTCAGAATCGACGCTCAAAGCATTAATTGGTATGCAACTGTGGGAAACTTGAATCAACTGAAAATAATTATGTCTTCCTGAGAAGTAAATTGCTTAGTGGAAATAATCAGAAGCAGTGTTTATAAATGTAAACTATTTTTTAACGAAAATCTAAT
The DNA here is from genome assembly GCA_017312745.1 of Gryllus bimaculatus. NCBI lineage: Eukaryota > Metazoa > Arthropoda > Insecta > Orthoptera > Gryllidae > Gryllus > Gryllus bimaculatus. Next base: position 4,350,287 of record BOPP01000046.1, read on the forward strand.
TTCTTACTAAAATCTCTCTTTCCAATGGTAAGAAAAAAATGGTTGTAAATTAAATATGTTTTTGTAGTACAGAAAATGGCGCAATGCGACCGAAATAGCTGTATAATAAACACATACGACAAAACAACGGCGCGTACCTTTTTCTATAATTTCTTTCTTTCCAAGTTTTAAAATTCATATTAAGAAACGAATCAATCGAATCACAAAAATCTCTTTTAGTTTCTTGGCACCAGTGTATTTGCGCTAAAACAACGTAAAACGCGATGGTAGGGTGTGAGGACGTACAACGACACTAGAACGAATAGAACGAACAGAACGAACAGAACGAACAGAACGAACAGAACGAACAGAACGAACAGAACGAACAGAACCAATAGAACGAATAGAATGAATGATTTGAGAAGACACTAACGCCTCCGTATGCTATACAACTAGAATCCAAAACTATGACAATGCTGTACACATTCATTTGCGTGAGGGATACAATAAAATGTCAATGACGCTACCTGTGATAAAAACTAGCACCGAAAATGAAAGTACGAGAAACTGTCAGATGAAAGCGTTATTTCACAAACGGTATTCGTGGCGGGTATCTCATTTATAAGACCGAATATCGTCTTTTTGTTTTGTTTGACGCAACTCACGCGACACGGAGCAATACTAATAAAAATTATCGGTTAATCGTCGAATGACAAAAAACAGATGCAGCTAAACGTAAACAAGAGGAACAAATAACTACAGGAATTTATTTTTAAAAGATTGAAAAATAAAATATGGGCATTAATATTGGATGCTGAAAACAAAACAATACATTGAAAATAAATGGTGCTGCATTTGATGAATGCATTGTTTGTAGTCCACTGGAGACTGTAACACAGCTTGCTTTTGCGATTACATACTCGTCGCTTTGAAAACTTTAAAATTGGCCGGCTACTACCGATCTCTGATCTGATTCATAACAGAGGGAACTGCGTGGGATGCAACGATGGAAAATTGGCTCGCTTGACAGCTTAGCCAAACACCAAATAATAAGCCTGTTACTCCATTCACATAAATTGAAACACGGGATTTTTGGCAACGGACGTTCGGAGAAGAAAGTTCAACAGAAGTATTGTGTGTTAGGTTAATTTTTTCAAGTGATCGTTCCAGATATGTGAAACTGAAGCTCGGAAGAGAGGTTATTAAACTCAAATAGTTATCAAATTTCAAAATGATTTCAACATATATCAAAGAAGAGTGAAAAATCTCAATCTTAATTAAAGAAGAAATATTGTTTTTAAATATTTGATTTGAATGACCACACGCAGGTACGTAAAATAGTGATGGAACGTACTATTTTTAACTATGTAATTAGACAACTAACGCACGAGTACTTTCTACAGCTTTTTATTTCGTCTACTCCTCCTATCATAATTGTTTCGTCTATAATTAGTTTCAAAACTTTTGTAAATTAATTTGTGAATTATGTAACTCGACTTGTAATATGATGATATATTTCTATATGATCAATAATTTTTAAACAATTTGGTCCTAGGTAAGCTTCACTTTACAAAAAATACTTAGTAAATGTAACGTTTATATTCAAATCATCTGAAAATATTTTATAAGAATATATTTCATTACTTGAAAAACAACAACGATAAATTAATCACTCGAAAATTGTCGTGTTAGATCAAGTGAAATATAAAACGAAACTTAAGAAATAACTGTCTTCTACAATTAATGGATTTTAATAAAATCATGAAAAGTTTCAATAGAACAAAAATGGTCATTCTACATCACAATCACGCACTTTGAGTTTGATCTCCCGAGGTGAAGCGATAAACAGGTCAAGCCAGTGCCCATTCCTTGCAGGCAGTCACAGCGGCTGGGAGGTTCTGCACAATCGGTGGTACTTTGCGAAGATGAGGATGCTGGACGTTGACAAGGGAAGGGGGAGGGGGAGGGGGAGAGGTCGCGAGGCAGAACGCGACACGTCGCGCCCGTCGGACGCTCGTAGACTTCCATACTTTGTAAATTTTATGGTGCGTCGGTGCTCACTTCGCCGGAGAGAGGCTACGCGTCCGCCCCTCGCTTCGTGTCTGCGCTCCCCCACACCTCGCTCTGCGCACTGCGTTGGGTCCTCCTTTAGCGGGTATACTTTGGATTTTTGCCATGTCGCCTAGTTCTCAAACACATTTGTACTGGTTTGGTTAAGGCCACCTGAGAATTTTCTTGTCAAATGTTTTTAGTAACGTATAAATTATTATATTAATATTATTGTTATTATTATTAATATTTTGATTAATAATATGTTGTCATTTTATTTATTTGTTTTTATATTCGCTATGTATGCATGGACCATAAATCTCTTTTACAATTTTACATGAATAATAACATTTACACGTTTGATTACTTGTTTATCATGTATTTTAGCAAATTGTTAAACATTCAGCAATAGATTAACTTTTTTATTGTTATTATATTATCTTAACTATTAACAGTTTTCTCAAGAACTTCCTAGAAATCTATATTCGCCGTCAGAAAACCACATGTACTTAAAGGTATTACAATCCTTGTATAATATAGACCTACAAAATATTTTGAACAACAAAATGTTATATATCGGAAGTAGATTTTGTGTTATTCACTAAATTTTTTCCACTTTAACTTTTTCACATAATCGATGCCAACTCGGAACCCTGTTTTCGGCTAACACGAGGATCAAAAGAATAGTCAAAGCCACCACTCTCAGATACAAACCTATCAGCGTACTTTCTGTTATTAGCTAGTAATTGCTGGTTTAAGTAATCATCGTTTCGTACGTCCCACTGATATCCTCTAGTCTCGATGTTGTTCCCACCAGCGGTTTCACGAACTCAATGGCCATACAACCCGCAAAGCTTCCACTCACACGGAGAAACATAACCATCACGCAACCCGCACCCCCAAATACGTAAGCAAACCGCAAGAGGCCGGGAATGACAGAGGCGAGCAAATGTACTCGCCAATACACACAAACGAAGTTCATGTTCTGCTAATGAACAACACGTCACGCAGAATGACTGAAACTTCATGTCTCGTCCCAACATACGGTGAAAGGATCGGTTTTG
>BOPP01000046.1:4363936-4394982 GCA_017312745.1 Gryllus bimaculatus
CGGGTCTTGTGGCAGCGACGGTCTTTGCGCCTGACCGCCGCCCACGCTCTCACCCACGCCCACGCCCACGCTCACGACCACGCTCAAGTCTCTGCGCCGCCATGGACCTCCGGCTACGCCCGTATGCCGTCCCAAACCAGAAGACCAAATTATTACGTACACGCAATAAAACACTACAGGGAAAATATCTCTACCTTCAGTACTGTAGTAGTAGAAAGACACCGAAAAATACTTTAACTTTTGGTTGAGTATTGAACTAAACAAAAAGGAATTTAAGAAGTATTGGCATCATGTGCTACTTGGACTCTTACGATACTACTTGAACCCACCCGAATAAAAGGTTTCAGCGGTTGACGCCATTTACAGATTGCATTGACATTTGCTTCCATGCGATGGCAACACAGTGCAGAATTAAACGCGTTTAGCATAATTCGGTGGTACACCTGTTAACTCAGAGCACTCTATCAAGAGTGCAGGTCGAATATTGGCAGAATTTGAGCCCTGCACACTTTTATCTCTACACCAACTTTTAAAGATAGTTGATGACGTTAACATTTCTGTAATTATATATATATATATATGCTATGATTTTCTCGTCATTAGTATAATGCTTTTCTCATTTTTTAAATTTCTTAATATTGAGAACATGATCTCAAAATCCTGGGTAATGGACCCCTGTTCACAGTGAGGTGACGAAGTCCACAAGTTTCATTTTTTATCTTTTAAATGCGTTAATCGTTTTATTTCGATATTTAAAACTTAAACAATGCTTATTTTCTTTTGCTTCTTTAACTGATCATTATAACGCACTATTACAAAAGTTCGCTTGAGGTCGGAAACACGCGGATTACAAGCAGCTCGAGAAATGTTTGACAGAAATTCAGTTTGGAATAAAGTCATAAAAACAATCTAACTATTTCTTTAAAGTCTAAAAAGTTGAAAAAGTCAAAGTCTAAAGTTGAAAAGCAAATCTATTGTGAAATCGGGACATCCGAATGTTGTTACTGATGATAAATTAGTCATAGCAAGTCACTTTGACAAAATCTATATTGTGAAGACTTATTTATCTACTCGGGGCAGAACTCTCACTGCTTTCAAAGACATCTCCCATGGTGACATGGGGGAAAACTATTTTTAATTAGGTGCTCAATGTTAACAATGAAAAATTGGATAATGAAAATTGCTGTCAGTTATTGAAGTTATCTTCGTGTTGATAGGATATTTACATTCACGTTTGTATCAAAAAACCTACGAACCACATGGACTCAGTGCACATATCAGTGGTTTTATGAACAAAAACATCGTGTGAGTTGAAGTAGCTCACATATAAGTGTAATTTTAACCCAATTTTAAAAAACTCCTTTATGCTTTGTGTTGAATATATCTTATCAAATTGCTATCGAATATTTTACATTCAGACGTGGGATTTATATAAAAAATTAAAATATTATTTTAGTTTATCATTGATTAGTAAATAAAAAACTCCGAAAGAAATAAAAAATGGATCTAAGTAGCCCGTGTTTACGGTATATTGAAAGATATATCATTAAAACAACTAAATTTCTTATTTGCCGTATTTAATTTCCATCTTTGAAAAGTTTCTTTCTGTGAAGTTGTATCATCATGAAACATAATTTGCGACAGTTTTACTTTTCTTTGTAAGACCACACGTTTGTAAACGTTTCTGCTTGTACGATAGCATACTATTTTGTAAAACTGTCATTTGTTTATAAATTGTTTTTCCTTTGTACCATATCTCAGTTTTTGTTTTCTATAAGGGTTTACTTAAACTGCACCCGAACACGAGTATTTGCTCATTCTGGTGCATCTAGTGTATTTGTTAACTTATGTGAAAATGAATAAAATTTATTATTAATAATTAAACAATTTTAAAAGCGGTCGTATTTTGAATGTGATCGACCAAAAATAAATTGCAAATTAGAAAATTAACTAGGATTCCAACCGAATAGCACAGACATTGTCGTACTAGTTATGTTTCAAATTTCTTGGATCTAGGCTAGCTTTTTGGTCTTGTTCCCATCTTCTTACCAGCTGCCATTTATTGCCGCATAAAGGACATGTTTTTAAAATGTTATCAGTTTTTGGCTCCTTCTTGGTAGAACCGAAATATTACTTTAAAATATTATATAATAATAAAATCTTGTCCTATATGTAAACTTTCGTTCAAATATATGGTTCCGTTTTTAAGGAAACATATTTTAAGAGTTGCTGTTAATGCGAAATAAAAAGCTCTTTTTCACAAAACAAATTCAATTCTCGAGAATTTTCATTGGAAATAATTTGAAGCACGTCTAGTCAGAAACGCAAACATTTATACAAATCTCTGGATATGCGCGTATTACCGGCATGAGATATTAAAAAATACATTTGCACAATTTAAAATAAAATACATGGAAATGGCTTGTATATCATCTTATACAGTAGATTCAACACTTTGCGTACAAAATTTGAACAATAAATTTAGACCCGTTTTTGAGTAAATGGCGTTCGAATGTTTCTGAAAATGCGGAATTTTGAGCTCATTTCTACAAAAAATGTTTAAGTTTCCAAGAGCTTGTTTTAACAAGTTCAATACTGTAGAAAAATATGTGTTAATATAAATATTTAAGACGAGAGAGTGGTGAAGAAAATTACAATTGTGTATTTCTTGAAAAAAAATAATACAGCAAAATTATTTTTATTACCTTAATCCGTACATTTATCACTATATATACCAAAAGTTTAAAGAAAAAAAGAGCCGTTTTTGAGAAAGCATTAATTTTTATATTTGTTAATACAGCACATAACTATTTTTATTATTGCGCTAAAACAACTAACATTTAAAGAAAATATATCTGATAGTAATGAAGCGTAATGTAGAACAATTTTCATTTGAGGAAAAAAATCAATCTTCAATTTTGTAGTTGTGCAAGCCGCACTTTCGCAATTTTCGAAATTTCAGAGTTAACAGTGTAAATATGTTCTATGCCATCTTTAGACGTGTATTTAACTCTTTTCTTTTAATTAATTTAAATATAAAAATTAGATCCGTGTCTGTGAAAATTTCGAAAATATACCAGGGGCTTTATGTAAAGTACCCCTATATTTAAAGAATTTTTTCGCTGAGCTTCTAGTCGAGTCAGATCGACCAGGGACAAAAGTGTGTATATGAAAATATTTTATTTCTCTGTTTTAAAGGTTGTTTTAATATTACGCAGAACAAAAAAATCGTCATTTATGTAAGCATGTACACTTTCATAAATTATATGTTACCTATAAATATTTTAACAGTTGAATTCTATACAAGTGTCTCTAATGTTTTAAACATGAGTTGCCAGAATCTGACTACACATATCTAACTAACAGTTTCAATCTTTCATTAGATGTTAAATAGGTACAAAACCTGAAAAAATACATTGTTTTATTAAATTAAGACCAAAAAAGTACTATCACGTTTGTTCAATTAAAAATCTCCCATAATCAGTAGCACACGTTCATTTTGCCACGGATAAACTCAACGGACAAGCAATTTGTTTTACATCATCAAAACATCAACGCGAAAACAACACGAAAACAAGTGAATTTTTCCAACCAAACACATCCACTGAACCGGTAGAGGTGGCTCAGTGCATTAACTGATGTCCCTGCTCTTACCGATAGATTCTAGGTTCAAGTCCCGACAGAAAACTTTCGACACTAGATCGTCAGCGAGGACGAATTCAGGCACTGTCTGGACGAGAATTCGAGAGACCGGCTGCATTGATGCGTGTTTTTTTCTATCAATACCAGGTGAATAATGGAAAAGTACCCTAACAAACGGTCTAAGGACCAAGTGCGATCTTTCCTGCCTCTTCCTTGCACACCTATCCTCACACACCTAGACATGCACCACACTACCACACACGGAAGATCGGTCGGGAGCTTAGAGCTTGTCACGGCTGTGGTGGAGCGCCGCTGATCGGATATACGTGGTTCGGGAAAACCCTAGTAGCCAATGATAGGTCGGCACCGGATTTCGACACCTAGCTGGAAAAGATAGCCGCCATCTCCTGAACAAAAACACGCACTACATTTACGGGACTAATGACCTCAGTAGTTGACGCGCCCGGAATCACTAACAACGAACCAATATCAACTGAAAATACAGACGGACAATAACTGCGGCTCTCACTGCTTCCGTGACTAATGAGAAAAGCAGACAACCCATTCCGCGGAGCTTAGGGCTGACAATCCAGAAAACAAATGAGGGCGCCGCGCAGGTGGTCGCTCGTGTGCAATTGGCGAGTCAGTGGACGCGAAAATTGGCTGGCGCAACTTTTTGGAAGAGTGCCCTTAACCGAATACGCCCGCCGGGACCTCTTTCAGCTACTCGGGGCTCCGCGGAGACAAACGTCACGGCCTGAAGAGCTCCCACACGTCACGACGCAAACAAGACTTGCAGTTGTTTTCAATTATCTGTGTAGGGAAATTAATTTCCGTTGAAGAGCAGATTGAATTTCCCTTTTGGTCGCTTTTATGGAATACTGCTGTAACTAGGAAAGGGAAAATTGACATTTTACGTTGAAGTGGTATAATGAAACTTTTTTTTTTCTCTGAAATACGTCAGTACCTCTGGAACTATATTAATTGCCGCGAAGTGGTAGATTCATCATTTCACGGGCAGATATCGGCTTCAGTTATTTATTTTATTAAATAATGTTGTAATTGCGAAAATATCAGCAAATCGTGATAGATATATGTCGATTTTTCTGTAGTGATCTATTTGGTTTTAGCGTTAAATTTGTGAATATTATTTTAAGAAACATCGCTAAAATTTCTAAATAAGATCCTCAAATATCTATCACTGTTCTACCGAAGTTACTAGGATAGTTTGTAAAATAGTATTGAAACTCAAAAAGTCCTAATACTTTCCATAATTACTAAAATATCAAAGTTTAACAAAAAAGTGTTTAAATTCAATTTTAATAAATTGGAAAAGAAATAGAAATAAGTATTTGTTATATAATTTGAAAGGAAATATTACTGATCCAAGATTAATGTAAATCAAATGAAATTGTGGGAAAAATAAATTAAACTCTTTTGAACAAAGACCTTTTTTATGCATTGCAACAGTATTCAGCCAAAAGTGAGGACTTCTAATACATCGAAATTATTTACTGAGTTAAAACCGAATTTTAAATATATTTTAACTTAGCTTATCATACCTTCTGCAGCGGGTATATTCATGGTGACTTTGTTGTATGTTAGTTCACAATAAATAATTATTTGTGGTACGAGTGATTAAAGCGGCATTTTATTTTGCAGGCAGAAAATATTGCAACAAGTGTATGTAAATATGCCGCGTGATGCAATCGTACGAGCTGTTCATACACTTTTTTTACATACCCTTCATGGCTTTCCTTTTGGTTTATTTCAAGTACCCAAGTCACTAAATTGGGTAATAGATTACCCGAGATTAGGGTGTGTCGTGTTGAGTTAAGTGTTTTGTTTTCTTCGTTGCATTCATCTAAACACTTGAGCAATGCCTTACTTTTGGCACTAATGCAAGAAATTGAACTTTCAGCACACAGTGCATGATCTGAAAGTAACCGTTTATACTAGTAGCTGTATAAAAAGAAATTTTAAACACAATGCAGCTGTCTGTCTCGTCTGTCACAATATTACATTAAAATGTATCGTTAACACAACCATAAAAAATATGATTACCAAGTAGCTAGAATATATTACGTAGAGTGGCTGAAGCGCTTCCAACTTTGAATCAAATTGAAGCCATGTTTTTTGAAGTCAAAGCAGTGCCCTCTGGGAAACAAAGTATTCTATACTGTGATTAATGCAACTCTGCCCCTTGCAGATCTCAGCTTTTCCCGGTTTCATCCAAACGGGATCTTATGATTGATGAAAATATTGATTTGATGAAAATATCAACAGCTGATACCTGCCAGGGGCAGAGTTTCGAAAATCGCTGTATAGCATTACGTTTGGCACTGGTTACGTTTGGCACTGGTTACACCGCCACTACTTGTTTTGAATGAAATAAAAGAAATAAAAAATACACGACGGCCGCTAGTTTGGCGAGCTTCTAGTCAGAGCACTGAAACTGTAGAGAGAGCCAGTCTATCTACTACATTCTAGAACGTTGATTATTACCTAATTATATTTCGCTATTGTCAATCCTACAAATCATGTCCTAAAAATTCATGTGTTACGCCGGGAAGTTAGTATTCACAGCATTCTACCACTGTAAGTACCTCGAAAGTGATCAGTTTTTTACCGGTAGACTGCACCGCAGAATTTCCCACAATAGTAGGTGGGATTCGATCTGACGTATCGACATGATGGATTGACGAACGGACACACACATGCATGCACACACACACACACATTACCCGACTACTATATCTAATATATTTATGTAATGTATCCACGAAAACTAAATAGATACTTTATTATCTTGAACATCGCGTAGTTTTATTCATTATTAGCAAATTACCAAATCAGTTTTGTACTTTAAAAAACAAAATGTTTGCACACTTGCCTAGTAACATACTTATGAAAAGTTTCATATGCTTTTAATAAAGAAAAATCAATTTCCAGTAGTGGGTAGATTATATTTCTCACACTTGTGTTTAATTCTGATGCATTAACTGAATTAAATTCGGCGATATTAGTTAGATTAATTAGGTATTAATTTAATTTGTGTGTCTGGTCCATTACTAATTTCATGACTAGCATGAAATTAACGTAGTTTAATTTCATTATTAGCTAGCAAATATTACTTTCAATACTACTTTGCTTAGAAACATAAATATATAACATGACGATTAGAAAATGACTGCTTCGGTAAAACGAGAGTTGACGCAAGTGCAACCAAATTTTGTGCAGAGCAATTAATTAAATTATTACGTTCAATAGAAACGCAATTTTATGACTGTATTTCAAAATAATAAAAACGTTGTGTCAGCGTAAGTGCGTTGTTCGCGATTGATATTATTACTATTACTCTTACACACTACATGACACTTTTATTCACAATTCACGCGTATGCACATCTCTTTATATTATAGATGTTCTGGAAGGCTTTGCATGAAATTCTCCTAGCTACCCCTGTTATTTAGAAAAGAATTTGTCTTTAATTGAAGTGAGTCAATCATGTTCTGCATGTCAGAAGACTGATATCGTGGTCACACTTTGAGACATTGCATATATGTATAATACAAATATGTAAATTCTGTGTGAGTAATGACAATTCACTCTTTAATTTTAATAATGGTTTATTCACGAAAGAATTTAATAATATTGAATTTACTTGGAGTATTATTGTTATAGAACATTGAATGACTGATAATGACGTATCTGCACAGAAAAAATTGTATTTTTCGTTTCAGGTTACAGGTTCATTAATTGTACGCTAATTCAAGAAAATAACACATCAAATTAATCAATCTATAAACTTTTAATTTTGTAAATAATCACTTTGTGAATAATTTGCTATGACATTCATTGTTTATGTATTAGAGGAGAAAATATTATGTATTCAATTATGTATATGATGACTACACAAAATTTACATAATTTTCTATGGTAATTCCGTTAATTTCTTATGCTAAATAATAACATGGTCAACTGAAATACACAAGGGTTGTTTCAAAATCAATATTGTTTTCTTCACGCATAAACACACTTGCAGAGATTAATTGCATGAGTAAATAAGAATCATACGATTCATGACAATAAATTTAATTACGCCTTTTTTCTCGTACATGCGTTTACATGAGATAAATGATGCATAAGTAGTGTTACTACTATAACTAGTCGTTCGTTCCTCTCTTGAATCGTAATATCGCACTCTTGTATACCAATAATTACATCATCGTTTCATAATGTAGTGTGTTATTCACACTTATCAGACTATTACAATCCCATGGAGAGACAAGTCCTTCAGCTTTCACCGGTAAAAGTGCTACAAAAGGTAATATTTGTGTAGAATGGTTGGCTGCTCTAATTTAAAAATATCACTCTTATAAAACTCGAACAACTCTTAGCTTAATTTTTATTAAATTATAATTTAGTAGAATTTACAATTACATATATATCACAATAAGTAATTAGCTAATTATTAAGATATTATACTAAGTGTTAAAAATGTTAACATGAATTATTTTTCATTTTTTCTACTTTAGTACACATTTTAACGGCAACTTTTAATTTCAATAAACCATTTAATTGGTTTAAATTACTTTATTGATAAACTTCAAAGTGATCCAAGTTAATTATGATTGATTTTTTGTTTGTGACTTACACTATGTTATTTGTAGCCAACCACGTAAATTTGTGGCCAGTTGTCCCTTGGGGCTATCTGACCGTCTTCAAGGATGACGCCTGTGATACTTGCCCCCCAGACCATTGTGTCATTAGACAATATACTCTCCTGTCATCTAACAACATATCCATCCCACATCAATTTTAGAATAGCTGCTTGTTATAATCTAACTTCTATCAATGTTCTACTTTTTATTTCGTAACTAGTCACCCGATATTTGAGGGAAATTTTCACAATTTGCCTTTCCATTTTTCTCTGAAGTTTCAATAGGTTATCAGGTTTACTATTGCCAATTAACACTTCATGCTCGTATACATTTTTGTTAGTTTTACATACGGATTACTTGTTAAATGTGCTTATATTACTGGAGAAATATTAACGTTTTTAACATTACACTATTATGAATGGGATTTCAGAGCATTCATTCCTGCCATTTAAATTTATTCTCTGGGTTTCAGTGCCACAAATCTCAAATTCTCTTATGTTTGTGTCTTCGCGATACGTAAAAAAGTCGTCACAACTGGGGCTAGCTACAGGAATACATTTTTCAATATTCATTATAATTGTTGCAACTTTGTCACGGTTCACTTCCTCTTTTTGCAGAATGTAGCTGCGGCCATATTGATTGGAATAATTTGAGAAAAGTAAAATTAAATTACTTTTAAAATCATAGTCGTTATACATCCCTAACAATCAATAGCCTTCAAAAAGAAACCACTATTAGTTGAACTCTCCAGTTGACTTCATACGTTTAAAAATAGAAAATACATATCATACTGTGGTAAATATAGATTGAAAACATAGTACTGGATTTTACAAGTTAGAAAATAAAATTAGAAATGCCTGCTGTCAATTTTGAAAAACTTTCCTCTCTAGGGTTGTTGTAAAAACTCGTGGGAAAACGGAGATTAAAATAATTTATTTTCGCTTCAGGACAAATATAACATTTACCTCGTGATTGCAAAATGCTTTGGATGCACCGAGACACATTACTTTAAAAAGTAATTAACTACTACTTGGCGGTGCAGTTCACACAGTTCTTGAAATTGAGGAAACATATCTAATCTCAAGAACCATCCGATCAAGAATGAAGAATATGAAAAGGAATTAATATTGGTTATTAATACTATAAGACATTCAATAATAACAACGATTTGTTTTGTTTTCAGGGCAATGATATCATCTATTTTAATAAATATACAAAAGAGATCCACATTTTGATATACACCACGCTAAAATCAGAAGCTTGTTATGCGTGCGTGGTATTCTTTCAAATACAATTCGCGGCTTCCGTGCGTGCCCGAGCGGTTATTAACAGAAGTTCATTTCGCCGCCTCCACAAAAGCCCCGCCAATCTCTATCCAATGCACGCAACGTAGCGCTCCCCTCCCCCTCCTCCGGGCCAACGGCCTCTCAAGCCGCGCGATAAGCAGCGTCCGAGGGTCACGGACGCGGGGGAGGGGGAAACAGGAGTGGGGGAGTGGTAGAATCCCCTACCAGCCGCGTCTCGGCACTCAACGTTTTTAATTCAGCTTCAGCTACGTAATCGCCGTGGCAGCGCGAGCGATACACGCCGAAATTGAAATCTGCTGCCCGGTTAACCGGAAGGTGCTGCCACTAGCCCCCCCCCCGCCCTCCACATTCCCTGTCCTTCGCAACCCCTTCCTCGATTTTTCTCGGTTTCTATCTCCGAGCCACTTCCACACCCGTGTTTCCTTCTCTGCCGCTTCCATCAGCGCCGCACTGTACTTCCTACTCGTACCACGCTTTCCATCCCCGCCACCCCCCATATCACATACCTCCGCTCCTACAACGATATTCACTCCCGCTCATTGCCGTTACCGTCGCCATTGCCGGCAGCACCAGCAGCAGAGAGCCGAGCCTCCCTCCCCCATCTGCTCCAGCCCTGTTATTCCTACGCCGGCGCCGTCTCCAGTTTCTAATCAAATTGCAAATGAGACGTCATCTGAAACCTGCAGCCCCCGCACGACCGAGGAAAAAAAACACCATCCCAACAGGACTTGGGCCTCTTCAGTCTCCACCCCCACCCCATCCACTCCCTCTTTCTGGTCGCCCCCGCCCTTAAACCCTTTCCCTGGCGGCCGATTTTTCGAAACTTCGATCCGCGCGTGTCTCTCTCGCGCAGGGAGAACCGAGAAGATTAGGATAATATTTTCGGTTTCTTTGTACAGATCTACAATCACTGAGGCTGGCAGAACGAAAAATTGTAATCGAGTTCCCCTTTTGTTTGCTTGCACACTGACCAGTTTCGGGGGAGAAGAGGAGGGTTGGAATATAGAAGTACGAAAGAAGAGGACGAAGCTAAATAGAAAGTAAACAATATGTTGATGAAAAGGTTCTAATTTTGCGTGAAACAACATTTGAATGGAAAATTCTACTAAAAATCGTACCGCAGAATCGAGATAGTCTTGATTTTACGCTATTTAAATTCTATGGAAATGGTGCTGCAAAATACTCATCAATATGCTCGAACATGCATCGCTTTTTAAGCGTTTGCTTTGCACCACAACGCAAGATGACGTCATCAACAGTATAATGTAAACGTACTATTTTACGAGTGTTTACGCTTTGACATATTATAAAGAAATTTATCGTTGTGGGAAAAAATTATTTTTCCCTAATTCACAAAACATTATTTACAATAACGGAGTGGGTTTTTAATGGCAATGTTTACAGTTCATTGCGCATTTTTATATTCAGGTAAAGTTTTTTTACTGTGTATTACACACAGAGAAAATCGAATATATACAAATAAATGTCCCATTTTTCTTTTCGTTCTCGGTTTAAGTTTGTTAGTTCTTCCATTTATAGAGAAATTTTACTTTGACTTCTTTTAAATATTTGAATATGATCAATTTACGTGATTCAAATATGCATTATTTTTGTTTCTCTGAGGGGCAACCAACTACTCTCAGCACGAAAAAGACACTTGTTAAGATATTTTTCTTAAACGCATACTTTAGAGTATAAAACAAAGTAATATTTAAGTAAATTGTAAACAGCCCATCGTGAATATTTAAGCAGACGTATTGTTCTATAAAACTCAAATGGGTGCTCTTGAAAAAAGCAAAAACCAGGACAAAATACGTAGAAAATAAAGGTTAGAACTTCATGGCTTTGCTGAACATGTCAGAATTATCGTTTTCACTTCTACATTGCAAAAAATTAATTACAGATTTTTTGTTTGTAGTCAACAAAGAAAAGCTGACAATTTTTAAATACAAGACACTGCAATCGCAATCAATTTTATTAATCTAAAATATTTTATTGGACTATTATATTTTTTATATGTAGTCATCTTATATAGCTAGTCTACTTGAAAATAAACTTTAGATTGGAAGTTGTCATCAAAAACGTTATCAGTCTTGGACTGCCACTGTCAATTGAAATCTCTTTCCTCGAATTGTGGGAGTATTTAACTCCGTAACATCTTCAACAAACACAACAGATACTGGTTTCCAAAGGTCAACTCCTACCCCGGACCTATCACCCATCGTTCCCTCTCAAGAGTTCTAAAAATCAAAGAGGAAACAGAAGTTGCCCCGAGGGGTCGCGAGCATTCCCCACCACAAATCCAATCCACATTTGCTGTAATTCCACTCGAAGCGGTAAGGCGCCAAAGAGAAAGCAAGTCCCACCTGAACTCCAACCTCTTCGCTGCGAAAACGTGACTAAGAGTGCCAACTTCAGGTCTGGAGCAGCGCGCTACCCTAGCCGCCCCTCTAAACCCCCCGAGCTTTCCGCCTTTCATTCTAATCCCAGCCCTCCGAACTCACGTACACCGCCGCCTCCGCTGTAATAAACCTATACACGGAAGCCAAGAGTTTGGTGAGGGAAAGAAAGGTTAGTGGGAGAACGAAGGACCACGTGTGAGTGGAGTATGAGTTTGGGAGTTTAGAAGCAAGTGATGTAAGTGGATGCTGGTCAGGCGAATGTCTCAACAGAACAAAGTAAAACTGGATCAAAGTGGCCAACTGGATAAAGGAGAGTGTCCCACGAACAATAAATTTGAATGAATGAAAAGTTGGAGTCACTGTGAAGAGTGAGTTCTTAATGTTTTCAGGCTAGACAACTCAACTCTTCCAACTCCACATCACCCAACACCACACTGGTAGTGTATGTTGTATCTAGAGTGGTGGTGGTGCTTTTCTATCGGGAAAGAGAGATCTGGCACCAAACTACACGCCAGGTAGCGCGTTTCCCCACCCAGTTACTTGCCCCAATGAGGCACCTCTTCAGGTGAGACAAACTAATTTCCCCGCTTCCCTACCGATATGTGGGATAGTGTAGTGCTTGTGTGTGCGAGTGAGAGAGAGAGAGAGACAGAGAAAGATAAAGAGGAGATTTTACGAGGAAAAGAAGGGGAAAATCTTGGGCAGTCCGTCTATAAAGATAGAGGCTACTACTCCGGCAGTTTCCTGTTATTTCCAGAAAAATTTCGATTCAGCGCTAGACGTGCTGAAGGCGAAGGAAGAGAACCTGTATATTTGAGAGATAAGACTGTGGTTGGCGTTTGTCTACGTGGGGCGTATGTTGAGTGGAGATTAGATGCTGGAATACAGCTCTCAGAGAAAGGCACTGAGGCAGGCAATTCAGCGCTGGGCTTGCTGAAGGCGAGAGGAGAATATCTGTATACTTGAGGAATAACACTGTGGTTGGCGTTGGTCTATACGTGAGGTGTATATTGAGTGGAAATTAGTTGCTGGAGTACAGCTGTCAGAGAAAGGCACTGGGGCATGCGATTCAGCGCTGGGCTTGCTGAAGGCGAGGGGAGAGAATCTGTATACTTGAGGGATAAGACTGTGGTTGGCGTTGGTCAGAGTGTGTAAATTTGAGGCATAAGTCTGTGTGCGTTGGTCGGTATTTGGAGTGTACGTTGAGTGGAGTTGCTGGGGTACAGCCCTCAGAGAGGGGCACTGGGGCAGCCGATTCAGCGCTGCGCGAGCTGAAGGCGAAGGGCGGCGAAGGGCGGGGGATGGGCGAGTGGCGGGAAGGGCAACTAGGAAGGGGTGCGGGGAAAGGGGGGTCGTATCGAAAAGTTTCCGCGGCGAATCGAAGTTTCTCCGACAGAAGATTAACGCCGCCCGGGAAGAAGGAGGACCGGGGCGCGAAGCATGCTGGGAAGAAATGGCCGCAGCGGCGGCGTCCCGGTTCGCGGGCTGTTTCGTCGTTTTGCGAGACACAGATTTATTCGCTTCGGGGCTCAAATTAAAACTTGGACGCGTCTCCGGCTGCTGCGATCGGCGCCCGCCTCCGCTGTTTTGCCCCGGCTGCGCCAAAATAATTGCGAGGGCTGAGCGGATGATGTCAGCGACTCTCATCCCCATGTGCAAGAACGAAAATTCATAGCACATTCACTGTAACTTCTTCGAATAATTTTAACGTTACAGATCCAAGCACGGTTTTTGTTTCAATATTTTGTAGAAGTTCTTTTCCTTTCAGACTTAAGAGAAATCTTCAATATTTGTTGAAGTAACTCAAAATGATGGTATTATTGTCGGATCTAATACTCATGTCTTGAGAAAAGTGGCAATTAATATCTAAAGTGAAAGAAAAGAAGTTTAAGGACAAATGTTCTAACAGAACTAATGTCGACGACCAATTTTGTTCAGACATATTTGATTAAATTAGAAGAAATAACACTATACACATTTTGTACCAGTAGTATATTGTAATCAATCACAATAACGAATTATCAATGACTAGTATTACAACTCTTTAAAAGTTTAAACTATTTACATTTGTACTATTAATTGATATTAGATTTGAATTTGGTTATTTTAATTCCTAGCAACGAATAATTTTCATCAAAAACATTCGGGTAAGTATAAAGGAAACCTAGCTCTAAGCATATAAAATGGGTTTTAAACTAAGATACTCTGTTCAATTGACACAAACCCCAAAACACCAAGACCAATATACATTTGGTAGTCGAAAGATTTATTCTTGTTATCTAACCACGCATTGGTTGAAAATTCTCAAACTTCCAAATTTTAATACAAACATCTACAAACCAAACCTAAATTCTGGCTGTCAATAATTTTATTTTTATAACTATTACCCAAAATTTCTTGTAGTGAACAGAACACATAATAATTGTTAAGAGTAAAATATATTGAATCCGTTTTGAAATAACTGAATCTGCAGAAGGTTTTAGATATTTCAAGAACAATAACGATTTTATTAATTATTTATTCTTACGATTTCGATGTTGCATTTTACTTTAATTTTAAAATTGTTCATATCTCGATGTAAAATATAGATAGATACAATCAATAATGTGCTACACTTTGTCACAGAACGTTTGATTCTTAATTTCACCCATTCTACATACGCTTCTCTCTTTAACAGAATTTCTATCGAACAACGTTTACAACGCCTTGCCTCGGGACAGTGGCTCAGCGACTGGAATCGTCCCCAAGGTCATGCATCCTCATACTCCCGAGGGTAGCGTTGCGTTGTCGCAGTAAGCTATCTAGCAGCTGATCCGAACGGATAGGAGACGGAAGATTGGAATTTTAAGTTACTGCGCAAGACTTTGCGTCGCCCCGAGAAAGGAAACGTAAATCTTGCGTCGACGTTCGTGCTTTTCTTGTTGCTCAGCTCACAGACCAGTTGACGGAGTTCTAGGAGAAAAACGACTACGCTATATTTCTTCTCTTGCGAGTATTCGAGCTTGAATACGGAAATCATGAACCCATTGCGATGGAAATTGATAGCTTGGAAGTAATAGCATCTAATTTTGAATACATTTCATTCAGACCTCTGAGCAATGGTGAGGGATATGAAAGATGAAGATTTTCATTGTAATGTAAAGCTATTGGAAACACACAAAATTTGCATTAGATGCGTACGTGATTTTGTGAAGTTTTATCGTTCACTGGAAAGTCAATTTGATATTTTTTATTAAAACTAGTTTATGAAAATAATTTTTTCTCATTTGTATGCGAGGATGTGCAAATTACACTTTACAATATTTCATTTTTTGCTGTTTAAAACTAACTATAACTTAACTAACTAAAACTAATTTAAAAAATTAACATTAATAAATCATGTATAAAATCATTTCCTAAGATTGCGTGAGGGATACGTAGACGGTATCATGAACATCCTCAGAGTCATAATTTGTCACAAGAATTACTTGTATGCCTCGACAATTTCGGTAGGCATAAATTAATAGGGTAATTAATTTATTTTTGGATTTTTTCGTAGATCTGTGTTGCTGCATTTACATATGTGAATCGTGTTCGACGTCTAAAAAAATCATATATTTATATATTTGCAAGTTACTTACGTTCCCAAAGTTTTGCAAGTCTATTTCGGCCAGGAAGATAAACATTTAATTTAACATTTATTGTGGGTCAGGTTGATGTAGTAATATTACGTAATGTTGAATATTACCTTTGATCTAATCGGGGAAAGTTCTGTAAAAGCGTTTAATAAACATATTTGTGCAGCGATGTAACTTTGAAGATACTATCACTAAAATAAATAAATACTTTTAATCAAAACAAATAAAAAAAATTAATAAATATTTGCTAAAACACTGCAAAATGAATCGATATCTACGTAACGTTAATTGTCCATAGCGTGCTGGTGTCCAGGTTGGGAAAACTTTGAAGAGAGGATACCGTCAGAGGAAAATGGAGCATTTAATCTCATTCGGCCGTTCAAAATTAATGAGCGGTGGCACAAGGTTGCGCAAATTCCCGCTCCCGATCGGCGGGTCGAAAACCTCATCACCACGCGCAATGAATCACATCCATCGCTCTCTCTGACGGAATTATGATTTATGTGCGTTGCATTAACTCCATCGCGTGGAGTTCTTCACTGTATTCTGCTCAAACCAGGGGGAAAATGCACTTCAGAGAGAGCATTATTTTATTACTTTACTGAAGAGATTATTATTTGTGTGCAATTATATATTCCATTAGAGTTATTATTTACGTTCGTAGACCTACTTAAGTGCCGTGAAAAGTAATACAAGAGTAATAGTAAGTAACAATAGAGCTAAAGGAAAATATGCAAAACGCTTTTTGTTTTATTTTTGTTCAACACGGTCGCATCAACTTCAAGGACATTACCGACCACTATTGCTTGTAAGGAAATGGTAACTGTGAGGATGAACCGATATGGTGATGATATGGCGTGAAAGGACGAACACAATACAACCGTGCCCGATGCGGGAATCGAACTCGTGATCCTTTGGTCCGAGATCGCTACGACACTACTGCCTTAGTGATTTCGGTCACCGGATCGGCGCAAAACGTTTTTTGTTTCACTGAATTCTGTTCAAATAAGGATAAAAATTCACTTGAGGTAGAGCCTTATTTTATTACTTTATTACTTTACAGAGACGATTCCATTAGTTATTATTTACGAGGTTGTGTTTGCGTAGACCTAATAAAATGCCGTGAAAAAATAATGCAAGAGATAATAAGTAATACTACAGCTGAGGAAAAATATACAAAACGTTTTTCGAAAAGAAGCACACTGCTGAAGAACAAGAAATAAACCACTCTCGTAGCCCACAGCAATAATTTAAATATTTTAACAAAAACGTCTTCACGAATACTGCAATAACACACGAGTGTACACTCAGAAAATAACCAGTATGCATCCATTTACAGTACGGCGGTTCTCTACAGTCCAAGAATATAAAAAAAAGCGTTCCATAAAGAAAGATACGAATGGTAAATATTAACAGTGAGCAACCCTTGCTTGGAGCCTTACTGTCGCATGACTTTATTTGCGTCGTAATCAGTGACGCATTGGATACGAGAATTCAGTCGGTACGCATTTTATGAGAAAAGTTGAAACAAAACAAATAAATATTTGCATTTTTAGACTAAGACTAAATTGTTTTATTATCTCGACTTTTGCTGCTCTTTCTCTCGTCTTTTGTCACACAAAGAGAAACTGATGACGACGGCAAAGTCATCAAATGACGGATCACTAAATAAATCCTTTTAGTTGACGAAGATGAGTTTCATTATTTCATCATTTAATAACGTCATCAACACATCATCAACATTATCATAATTTATTAGAATAACAGCATAGAGTAGCTATGTATTGATTTAGAAGTTCGTTTGAACCATCATAAGTCAGGAATATGTCGTATCTATTATAGACTGAATTAAACAATCGAACGTGGAACGATATTTTAATGATTTTTCATTAAATTATTCGAGTTTCTAATTTCATATTCTTAAAAACTTGGGTAATATCTATTGCATAATGCTGTAGATGTATGGATGATCGTGAAAATAGACATTAATTGGGCGTAGCGGTTATAGAAGACATGATATAATGTAATATTGAGTCCAAGATATATCATTCGTTCTTTAATAGTCCATTAAATATTTTATTGGTTATGAAACTTCGTTTTTAATGTCGTAGTGAATTACGAGGTTCTAGAAAACTGTGAGTTTTGCGTAACTGGAATGCTGTTATTTGCTTCTTCTCCAAGTTCAACTATAAGAAGTTTGTCAACTCATGGAAACAAAATGAGAAATTTATTTGTTTTTAAACACAAATTGTTTACTATGAATTTTTCTGTATCCCGCTCCACTCAGTAAAATATAAAGATCAAAAATCCTGAAAAACTGTCTGCTATTTATGAAAATAGTATTTTTCTTCTTTGTTTTGTTGCTTGAATTACCTTAATTTCTGCAATATATGTGTCAAAAAAAATTGAATCTAGGATAATTAGTTTAAGAATGTATTTACACTTACAAATATTAAACCATTTTTGTAGGCAGAAGATTTGACATAACATTTCGAAATATAAATCATTTGATATTGAATATTTTAACAATACAATGACGAAAATTGTTCTTCTTCTCAGTGTTCAAAATATTTATAAGATATAGCCGGAACACAAATAATTCGAAAAAGCAACGATATCATACTCTAATTATACCCCAAGAAATAATATCCCAAAATGCATAAATTTTGTTAATCTTCATTAAAAATAACTGATTAGTCAATAAATTGGATACACCTTAGGTGAGAGGAAGTATTTACAGAGATTCACGAAAAAAGCTCAACTTATGCTAATAAGCATTGGTTGCAAAGCTAATGAAAGGCACAAGTGAGATGGATTCAGAATCGTTATTTTCTTTAAATTCCTTTTTTACGAACCATTATTATCATGAATATTAGAAAATTATAATTTTCACCAATGACTTTAGATCATGATAACTCACTAACATACAAACAAATTCGAATCATCAAAAATATATTAATAATATTAATTGAAATCGAAAGTAACCAATAATACAATTTACGCGGTCTATCAAGAAACGAGTTCAAGGCTTCAATGCGCTTCTAAGGAGTAAATGCCTTTAAGTTTTATATTGTTCATTTAATTGGCTGTAATCGATTGGTGAATTCCTGACAATTGTTGCTTAAAAACAAATTTGCACTGTGGTAGCTGTGTGTAATTTTCATGCATCCTTGATTGCAAAACATAACATAGAGGTAGGTTAGTTGTTAGTGATTCCGGGAGCGTCATCTAGTGAGGTCATTAGTCCCATACGTGTAATGCATTTTTCCTCTCGAGAGTTGGCGGTGACCTTCCATCGTTGTATGTCGACATACAGAGATGACCTTCCGTCGGCTAGCGAAGATCCCCCCCCCCCAGGTATTTCCCACCAGCGGAGCACTGTCCCACCCGGGACAAGCTCTAAGCTCCCGACAGGTCTCCCGGCATGTGTGGTAGTGCAGTACATCTTAATGTCAGTTTGTGTAAGGGGAGAGAATAAGGCAAGGTAGATGAAAGAAATATTGCGCGCGGTTCGTGGCTCGTTTGTTATGGTACTGCTCCGGCATTCATCAGGAGTTGATCGGAGAAACCACGTAAAACCACCCATCAGACCAGCCAACCTCTAGAACTCTCCTCCAGCCCGCGACTAAATACGACCAAGCTGACAACCCAATGCCAAAAGTCTTGCCGCTGTGGGGACTCAAACCTGGGACCTCGCGGACAGAGGCATACACATCTAATCAGATCTGCACGTTCGCAGGTCACGAGCAATATCTAATAGTGCTCAGCGGAGCGGAGTGGGAGCGCGGGCGAGCAACCATCTACGCAGGGGCGTGTCGAGGCCGGATCGCGGGGGCAGAAGGACCACCGCCGCCGCCGCCGCCGCCGCCGCCGCCGCCGGTGAGCTCAGGAGCGACCGGCCACAAAGGACAAAAGCCCGAGCGCGTTCGAGCACAAACGAACGGGGCCGCGCCGGGAGATAGACAGCAGACGCGACGTGAGAATATGAAAGGGAAACCGCGCAGCGAAAAGGCCAGGGGGCGAGGCGGCAACGGCTATTTCAGGGTCGGATGGCTTAGCGCTCATTTGCGGCCGGCAGAGAACCGGGCGAACGGCGCAGGGGCTGCGTGAACGCGCGTAAAAAGCCCTCGGTCGGAACGAGGCGCTCTTTCGGCGGCGTCGTCAAATGAGCCAAAAATGTACTTATGACGCTATAAATAAACATTCCTCGTTACCGCTCTCGCCGCGAATGTTAATACTATTTTACGATATTTCGTTTTCATTTCGCTCGTGTGTTGCGAGAGAAAATATCGCGAAATGCGAGGGGTGGTCGCGCTCGGCGTGTTTTTCAGTCCGAAAGTAAATTAAAAACGCGCGAGGGAACTATTGTTTATGCATCGAATGGCTAGATGTTTGAAACGGAAACTATTGCGTTTTCTATAATATTACCGATTTTCGTAGCTTCAATATTCCTTTTTCTACGAAATGTTGCATAGAAAACGGCCGAGTAAATCACGGTATCAGTTCTTCAAAAAGATTTACGTTAAGTAATTTTCAATACAACTTAAAAGGCATATGAACACAAACTTAAAAGTAATGCATCTATTTATAATATTTATTGCCACATCAAATTGGGAACACGTTTCGTAAATAAGAGGTGATTGAGTGTGATAATGAAAGTTTGAATGGTTAAAACGGCGGATTTCATTTGTTATATTTTATAACTATTTTCTAAACAATGTAATACTACTAGCGTTCTAGGTATTATAAAGCATGAATTGAAAGAAGTTGTAGCTTACTTCGGTAAGCCTTATATAGACTTTTGAGATCAAGTGAATCGAAACTGTTGTATCCCTTTTCATTGCTACTTTAATTCTTACATCATTACAAAATTTAAATACATAAGTGGGTAATACATAAGAAGGGAAGTTTAGTCATAAAATGCAGCTTAAAAAATGGTACGGTAATCCTGAATTTACAAGAAAATATTAAGCGGCGATGAAATTTTAACTACAGAATTTAATAAACAAAAATATATTGACATTTTTCAATTTTCAATTTACATTTCTGAATAAAATGATATCTACTCCTGACAACAACACGTATATTATTATTATGTTAATAAAAGATTCTGCACTATTATAATTCATTTTAACAGGATCAAGCGTTATTAAAATGATTTTATTCTATACCAATATTCACATTTTTAATATTTTCACACACTGCAGAAATGTGTTATGGCGCTGAGAATTAACAGAATACAAAGGGTTTTGGAGAATACAAGTAGACTTTGTAATTATGAAAATGTTCACAAAAATGTGACATGAAAAGATTGATCGACTATACAAAGGGACACAAATTATGTACTGAGCCATGTAATCTGCAACTAATGTTAAACTAGGTAACGAATTTCCAGGGATTCCAATAAGCATATCCAACTCATACGCATCTCGATTTGTACAATTAGGGAGTATCAAACTCAATCCAGCAAATTGCTTGACCATCTCAAATGCAATCAGTCACGTGCTGATGGAAATACATTTTATTCATGTTGTGTTCACGGTCAATAACAATTAGTGGACTGATCCGCAAATTACTGTCCTCTATATTGGAACAGAGAATATCAAATGTAATAATTTCGCCAAGAAGACAGTATTGGACTGATCAGAGTAAAGAATGAAAGAAACAGCGTATTCGAAGTACAGCTTAAATATATTTTTCTAATTGTGTAATTTTTAAATTGTCTGTTAATTAAAAACTTAATTTTCAATGCATTATGTAAAATGTAAAATATTTTCATATGACACTACACTTATTAAAATATACTTTTATGGTTTTGTATTCATTTAGTTGTAACGCGTATGTTATATTGTTTCTTGATTTTAAGTGTTATTAAGTTTATACCATGTAGAAACAAGCTGTCATAGAGACCATGTTAAAGTAATAATACATTTTCACATGTTCTTGGAAAACAAATATAAACGTATTCGAATTTTTAGTTCGCTCTAAACACAATCACAGAAAATGATATTTTTATCATTCTTTTGAAGGAAATAAGTGTAATTATTATTTAACACCTGGTACCGTGATTCATGGCAAGAAAAGATAATAAAAAAGTAGGAAGTTGGAATTAGAGATATTTCAAATAGTATCGTAGTTCTTAATGTGATAAGGCCAATAAATCCGCAAATAGCAACCAAGCCTATTTCGTGTTGCTGTTCAATATTTTTTGCAAAACCATCTTGTAAGAAAAAAACATAAAGCAAGAAATATGATTTCTTGAAATTAATTTTCTTTCTCGCCAAATTTATTTAATTCAAATGTTCTTAATTGACGACCGACAGTTAAATCCTTAACTGGTGCCAGGCGATTACAATGTTTTTTCGTTCTACTGTTACGTGGTTTTATAACAGTACTGTACACGAAACATCTCTAATAATCTATTACTCAAAACGACTTCGAGGTGGATGATAAATATAGTTCGGTAATCAAGTCCCTGACCCCAGCGTTTCCAGGGAGTGCGTTAAAGCCGATCGACGTGTACAGAACGCACCCGATGAGGGCAGTTCCGTTGAGGCGCCCGGCCTCCGCGCGAATTCTAAAGACGCCCCCCCGCCGCCCACGCCATGTGGAGCATTCCAGGAGCCTGTCCGCGCTGGTGCGGGCGCTCGTTAACATACGGCGCGGGCGTCCGCCGGTTCGTTGCAGCGCGGGCGAAGCGCGCCCAAGTTTGCTGAACTGTGCCCTCGGCGGCGGCGGCGTTCGGAGACGCTCGGGGCCCTGGGGACGGCCGTGCGCTCGGCCGCGGAGGCGACGCGACGAGGTAATTGAAAGCATGTTCCGCCTTCCTCCCTTACTTTTAATTAAACCCTCGTTCTGTTTTTCCACGCCCGCCGCTCCGCTTGCGGCCCCCGGCGCGCCCGCCGGCCCGAAATCCTACCGCTGCCCCGCGGCGACCCCGCTGACCCCTGACAGGCGTCCCGGCCGCCCTTCACCTCCCACTCTCTCTCTCTCTCTCCGATGTCCCAACTTGTCCGCTGCCCCGTGCTGTCGCTACTCCCAGCACACCCCCACCCATGCGCTTCCAAACCAAACCGACCGTTTTCCAGCCCACCCACCCATTTCCTGACTTTACGTCGATCCACCAAACCTTGTCCCCTCCGCCCCTTGTCCCGACGACCCCTGTTCTCGCCGAACCTGGTCCCCCTGCCCTTATCCTCGTCTATCCTTGTCCCACCAAGCCTGTCCCCACAGCCCTTGACCCACAAGCCCTTGTCCCCACCGCCATTGTCCCAGCCGCCATGTCCCAGCCGGCCTTGTCCAGCCGGCCCTTGTCCAGCCGGCCCTTGTCCCAGCCGGCCCTTTGTTCCAAGGCCGGCCCTTGTCCCAGCCGGCCCTTGTCCCAGCCGCCCTTGTCCCAGCCGGCCCTGTCCCAGCCGGCCCTTTGCTCCAGCCGGCCCTTGGTCCCACGCGCCCTTGTCCCCGCCGGGCCCTTGTCCCAGCGGCCCTTGTCCCCGCCGGCCTTGTCCCGCCGGCCCTTGTCCGGCCGGCCCTTGTCCCAGCCTGGCCTTGTCCGTGCCGGACTTGGCCACCGGCGGCTCTTTCCTCAGGCCGGCCCGTGTCCCAGCCGGCCCTGGTCCCAGCCGCGCCCTTGTCCCAGGCCGGCCCTTGTCCCAGCCGGCCCTTGACCCAGGTGCCGGCCCTTGTCCCAGCCGCGCCTTGTCCCAGCCGGCCCTTGCCCAGCGCGCCCTTGTCCAGCGGCCCCTTGTCCCAGCGGCCCTTGTCCCAGAGCCGGCCCTTGTCCCAAGCCGGCCCTTGTCCCAGCCGGGCCCTTGTCCCAGCCGGCCCTTTGTCCCGCCGGCCCTGGTCCCCGCCGGCCCTTGTCCCAGCCGGCCCTTGTCCCAGCCGGCCTTGCCCCGCCGCCCTTGATCCCGCCGCCCTTGTCCCGCCGCCTAGGCCCCTGTCCCAGCCGGCCCTTGTCCCAGCCGGCCCTATGTCCCACCGGCCCTTTGTTCCCAGCCGCCTTGTCCCAGTCCAGGCCCTTTTTCCCAGCCGGCCTTTCCCACGCATGTCGCCCTTGTCCCAGGCCTGTCGCCTTGTCCCCAGCCGGCCCTTGTCCAGCCGGCTTGTCCCGCCGGCCTTGTCCCGCCGGCCTGTCCGCCGCCCTTGTCCAGCCGCCCTTTCCAGCGGCCCTTGTCCCAGCCGGCGCCTGTTCCCACCGCCTGAGCCGGCTGTCGGGCCTTTCCAGCCGGCCCTATGTCGCCGCCCTGTCCCACCTTGTCACCTGTCCAGCCGGCCCTTGTCGCCGACTAGCCGCGCCCTTGTCCCACGCCTGTCCCAGCGCCTATGTCCGGCCATTGCACGGCCCTTTCCCGCCGGCCCTTGTCCCAGCCGCTCGCCCTTGTCCCCTGCCGGCCTGTCCCAGCCGGCCAGGCCTCTGTCCCGCCGGCCTTGTCCCAGCCGCCTCTGCTCCAAGCCGCCCTTGTCCCAAGCCGCCCTTGTCCCCGCGCCTCTTGTCCCAGCGCGCCTTGTCCCAGCCCTGCGCCGGCTTGTCCGCCGGCCTTGTCCCCGCCGGCCCTTGTCCCAGCCGGCCCTGTCCGCCTGTCCCAGCGGCCTTGTCCCAGCGCTGCGCCGCATTGTCCCAGCCGGGCCCTGTGTCCAGCGGCCCTTGTCCAGCCAGCCTTATGGTCCCAGCCGGCCTTTCAGCCTGGTCCCAGACGGCCTTGTCCCAGGCGGCCTCGTCCCAGCCGGCCTGTGTCACCGGGCCCTTTCCCAGCCGGCCCTTGTCCAGCCGGCCTTGTCCCAGCGCCACTTTCACCGCCGGCCCTAGTGTCCCAGCCGACCCTCCTAAGTCTCTCACTACCCCTCCTAGCATCTCCTCTCTCTTCCTGATCTCCCACTAAGCTGCCCTCAATCTTCCCTTCGATCTCCACGCTCTCAACCTTTTAGACCGCCTCGTTCCTCTGCCCTCGGCGCTTTCCCTTCCAACCGTCCGGTCCCTCTGCAGCCCGTCTCCACCACTCATGTGTTCCTTCCCGCCTCGCCGCGCACGTTGATTCTTTCTCCACCACCGCCCGCGCCGGCGCCAGCAGTCCTCCCAGGGATAAATAAATAACCCCTTCGCCGCGGCCCAGAAACAATCAAGCACCGCCGTGCGCGCGGTGTCCTCTCGGGCGCCACGCGGCTCCGATATTCGGGTGCTCGAAGAACCTCCCCGCCTGCGCGAGCGGTGGATCTCGGCGGGGCTCGAAGGAGGGGGGGGAGCGGCCTTCGGAATGAGATGGAGGAGCGCGCCCGGCGGCCATTACTATTTCAGGAGGCCAGCGGACCGCGCTGAGAGGACAATGGCATTACGCGAGTTAAAAGAACGACCAGCGGAAAGCTGCGTGCATAACAAGCTCGCTTCTCACTGCGCAGCACAAACGCAAGAAGCGAATGAGAAGTTAAGGGTAGGTATCATTAAAAAATGTATGGGCAGCAAGAAACTAAAAGATCGAGAAAGGGAGATAAAGTACCTGTATTTGCAGCGGGGGAGATAAAAATATACGCCATGAAGATAGCAACGCCATGCCATGAAGACAGCAACGATATCCGTGCCTCTATTCACTCGTGCAAACAATGTCTCTTGTGTTGGGGGATTACTATCAAAATTATAAGCTATTATCAGCAAGATGTTTGGTTATCCTTTGAATATATCAATCATTTCATCATCTCTCGTTTCTTCTATTTCACATAATTTATTCCTTAAATGTTTTTCTTTGTGAATTATTTTGACTGCATTCAAATAATTTAGTATAGGCTTTTCGCATTTTATTAAACATTTGAAGCGCAAACAACTTCACACATGTCTCAAATGTGCTTACAAAATGAATGTTTCTTACTACTTTAACGCATTTCTTATAATCCGCGATTTTCAGCAGTGAAAGTAATTCTTATTTACTTCCAAAACTACTCTTCAAGCAAAATCATCTTTCTTTGTTTTATCAAATGTTGATACAAATTATTTAAACCTAAAAATTGTTATATATCCGAGATCATTGAAACCAATTAACACACGTGGTACATACATTAAATTACTTTTTACTTAATTTAATTGATTCAGATTTACTTGTTTTTTAATGTTAACTCCATTTGGATTGTCATTTAATATTTCCCTCCCATAATTGACTCTCAAGATTTTCTCTCATAATACCCTCCGTAAGGGAAAATGTAGCATCATTCAACCGTCTTCATATCTCCCTCGTAACCACAGTCCTCTAACGACCAACGTAAGTTATGCAGCGTTTATCGAACTCTGATCTGAAAGCAATAACAAGCTACAACGTATCAGAAAAAAAATTAAATTATTATTGGTGTTCACAATCATCTCGGTTTTTGTATTTCACACATTTAACTCATCCTTACTAATATCACTATTCTTTCCTTCACAGATAGTTTGTTTAGTATCATCCCTAGAAACATTTTTATCTCACTTTTAAATACATTCCTAACTTCCGAGATTGTGACAGAAATGCCAAGAAAGAAATTAAATTTAAAAAAAATTCTAGTAGATATCCCTGTACGGTAAAAAATTTCTGCAAGAATGTTGTGTTAACAAGGTCGTTCTTTTTCAATTTTCTTCCATTTGGGCACTCCTGACTACCAGCGACAGCCCTTGACACTTGAGAATACGATTTGGAATAAAATGAGAAATAAAATTACGGTGATTCCAACGCCTCAGCCGATCTCCGAGTCAGGCTTTTCATAATGAGGTGAGCGCAGATGAAATGCCCCGCTCAGCCGAAGAAATAATTTAATATGTTTTAAGGATTCACCCACTGCGAGAACTTAAATGTCACAGATAATTATTATTCGCTTAATTGCTACTTCGTTGAGTCGGAGGTAAAACGGATAACGAAGGATTCAATATAAGCAATCCTAAAAAATACCGTTCGGTTTAAAGGCTTCTAGTGAAATAACTTGTTAATTAAATTTTCTGGTTGTAAATAATTAATATTACTAAATCGTATTTATTTTTCCCTCTCACTACAACATCGAGTGCTTATAATTCTGAGTACATAGATTATACTCATTATCATAGATATCCAACCGCATGGGTCTCTTCGAATAAACCAGTTAAATATCTAGGCGGCGTTGTGGAACTAGTCTCAATCGGAAGCCTCATAGACACTTAGAATAAATAAAACTTATGGAGACTAACTCAAATTATATCCATTAATTAAAAAAAAATAATCTCTAAAAATAGAAAATTCTCTGCCTCTCTGTAAATTGGTCCTACGACACTCGATAACTTACGCAGCCCCAATCTGCGGCGCTGTCGTTCCTTCTGTTTTGAAACGCTTGCAAACCTACTAAAATAAAGTACTACGCACAATTACCAATGTCCGATGGTATACAACAAACAGACGTTATAAGGAACTGGACATAGAACCAATTACCAATTAAATTTCCTCCTTGATGTCTTAATTCTTTATTAATCTACAAACTATCCCTTGCACCAGTCACTGTAACCTTAATCACAGTTTCTCCCACTAGAATCGAATACCGTCTATAAAAGATCTGTTGCACCCCTTTAACGTAATGAAATTGTTACTTTATCTCTCACTCCTGATCTTTCTATTCTCTTAGTTTCAAGTTTATAACTTTAATAGACTTTAATAATCGTCATAGAGGTTCTCAGAATCGATTACAATTAGGAATACAGAGCGTTCAGTTGCAGTTGGTCCCTCTTCGTTCCCAGTCTATTACCTAATATGAATGAATTAACAGTTCCAGTAATGTGGCAATCCCGTTGATCTGAATAAAAAAATAAAAAAGTATAAAGTTCAAATTGGAATATGGAATATTAGAAATATAAAAATTATATTTTTGTTTTAACATATGAATCGGATACTTTTTCAAAGATTTCAAGTATCTAAATTTTCTAAATTAAGGTGGCAGTAAACACGAAAATAATTTAAAAGGAATCGATAAATGTACAACCCAATAAGAAAAAATCTAAAAATTAAAAATGGTGTAACAATTTGTTAAGCGACTAAAATACAGAACAATTATGGGGGTGTTTTTTTTGTTAGTCATCACGTATGAAAATGTTTGTGAAGTAAAAGAAGAACATCGATAAACCTGGCAGAAAACGCAGATACATTTTTTTCGCTAACAACTTCAGTGCGTGTTGTTGTTCTTTTGTCTTTTGAACTCTACAGTAGAACTGTGACACACAGCTGTTCTAATACTTGGCACAGAAATTGACAAACATTCTTGGTTACGCCGAATAACGTCGCTCGTCTCTCAAGCCCGTTAGATGACACTCTGCACATTTCTTGGGAAAGACATCCAACTTTTCGCAGAGACAAATCAGAAGGGCTCTTCCAAAGTCCTCCAGCAAGGGCTTGCAATGTGCCGCGCCAATTTTAAGATGGAAGAGTTGGAGCGAAGAGAAGAGGTTGCGAAGACGAAAAGAAGTGATGACGACCTCGGGGCAGATTCAGCAATATTCCGAGGCGAAGTAAAGTGCGTCAGGGCATTTTTACAACTTTTTGAAGTTGTTTTGTAGTACAAGAAACATATGAAAATGCAACATGTGGGAAAATAGACATTGAAAAGTAAGTTGCGAAAAAATGGGTATTAAGAGTTAAACATATTTGGAATTTTGAAAGTAGGTTGAAAAATGGAGAAACCACTACGGAAAAACTGGCGAATGTGACGTTTAATGGTGCATGTGGGACAATAACGAGGACAAATTGAGGAGAACAGGAAACATAAGTCACCGCATGCATAACACTATGGTGAGGAATTGAAAGAAAATCTTTAAATGGGAAATCGAATGGAGGCGGGACAGGTGGTAGAAAGGGACAAAAAGATATAATATACTAAAGTAGAAAGGTTAGGGGAGCGCGAAAGAGGGGCGGAAAAGATAGAATACGAAGGTAGAAAGAAGCATCAAGACAATGATAAGAAGCAAGAAGATGAGAGAAGGGAACGGGAGAGGAGGAAAAGGAGGAAGGCGAAACGAGAAAGTGGTTGCTCTGAATTGAAAAAACGACAAGACACAAAAATGAGGCGCGCAGAATAGAGAAATATATAGAGAGAAACAAGGAAAATAGGAAAAGAACAGAATGAGATGAGTAGCTTCCATCAACATATAAAAAGACACCATAAAAATCTAGACCTAATAAAGATACAAGGAAAGAATGCTAAGACCAGGAAACGGGTGTAAGATAGTAGAAAAAGAAAGGGAGATAATTGCCAGGAAAATGATGCAATACTGGTACTAGGATATTGAAGAAAGATACCAGCAATATGACGGTAAATACCAGGAAAGACCGGGTTACGGACCAAAAGAAGAATTAAGTCATGAAAAAGCAGGAAAAATACGGAGTTAGACTCGCCCATAAATGATCAGGTGAAAATTAACGACTCACACTGACTGATGGGGTCTGACTTGACTCCATTTTATAAAATTAATTTTCATGAAGAAATTTAAATTTTATTTATAAAACATCTTGTGCAATCGTTTAAGTCATTTAAGATAAAATTGACACAGGATTTCTTAATCTTGAACGAGATATACAAGAATCCTCAGTGTATTGGTGATCTTAGTTACTAATTTGAATTTAAGAAGTCTGTGATTTACACGGACCCCATCAGGCCAGTGATGGACTACAGGGGAAATAGGAGGAAAAAACAGACATAGACAGGGCAAAACTAAAGAGACAGAGTGAGGGAGAATTAGGTGGGAAAAAACTAAAATTTTGAGACCAAAGTTTCAAAGTGTAACACGCCATAACCTACTGGATGAGATCTTATTGAACATTCTTTTACATTTTCGCTGGGGGAGGAGGAGAGAGGAAGAGGGAGAGAGAAGGGAGAAGAAGGGAGACTAAGAGAGAGGGAGAAACGAAGAGGGTGAAAGAAAGATGAAGGGAAGGACGTGTGTTGGGTTCCAATAATTAATTATAATGTCCGGGTGCGTCAATAGAAACGGTCATTAGTTCCAAGTGTGATGTATATTTTAATGGCGACCTTTTCTTTACCTAATACGTGGCGAAATCCGGCGCCGATCTACACATCAAATAGCGAGATTTTCCCCATCCAGGGATCTTCCCCAAGGGGACACCACCTTAGCTGGGACAAACTCTGGGCTTTTGAGTGGCCTCCCAACAACTGTGGCAGTGTAGTGGATGTGGAGAGGCGATGATAGTCCAAGGAAAGAGAAAGAAAGATCGAGCACGGTTCATGGACCATTTGTTAGGGCACTGCTCCGGCATTGCGTGGTGTTGAAGGGAAAAAACCACGGAAAACTACTGATCATAGTAACCGGCCGCTAGAATTCTCAAGTCAGCGGCTGCTTTCGACCCAGCAATCTAGTTGGTGTTGAAAATCGTCGGAACCCAAACCCTAGGACCTCCTGTCAGTAACATCTCTTGATGCCCTGAGCCACCTCAGCCGTCGGGTTTAACGAGAAAGTGACTCGAAGGGCGAGTTAAACAGCAGAGGAGCGAGCAGAAAGGCGCCGCCGCCGCCGGGTGCACTTCGCATTGGGGCGAAGCGGAAGGAGCCGGCGCGAAGCGCTCGAACGAAGCGGGGCGAGGAAGGAACGACGCAGGAACGCCCACACTTCCAACTTCGCTGCGAACTTCAAAACGCGGAGCGCGGGGGCAAGCTGTTGCAGTTGGCGCGCGACGATTGCTTCGTTTCGCGCGGAAAGAAAACTGGCGGCGCGGCGTGCGCAACATTGCGTGGCCAAATACCTCCGACCTTTGCGATATTTCTTGTTTAGGAGAACAAAGCGCCGAGAGAAAATTCTCTGTCGCCGTCCCCTCGTTTCGCGACACGCGAAAAGCGACCGTCCCGTTTCTTTGATGTGCGCGCGCCATTCGAGACCGATTCAGATTAAATTAGAATCAAATTAGGCTGCCAATTATTTTCCTGCGCTGTTGGATAAGCTGGTCGTTGTTCAGTGGCAAAGCGCGCTTGAACTGTTTTGAAGACGAGGGCTATTTGCAAGTTCTCAGGAATCTGCCTCCGGTTTCTGCGTACCACTTTGTGACAACCAGACAAATTTAAAATGTATGCTACGATCTTAATGTAATTGCTTCTTCTGCAGACAAATAATTCATTTGATATATATTAAATGTTTACTGAAGATTACGACGACGATTCTATGAAGCTTATATTGAAATTCCATCGCTTGTTTTACGAACATATTTTAATTTCACGTACAAATATAAATCAACAGCTCTATTTACTTCATTCAGTTTCTTTTATAATTTTGAATTTTGAATTTTTTCTCACTCTTCTTCACTTATCAACAACTAAAACACTAACTTAGGTTCTTAATACAAACTGACTTAATATACATTTTTTAAGAGAATCAATAGCAAATGAAACATTTCAAAAATATTTGATTATTCTTTTACTACTAAGAATATCATT